>SNQJ01S0028986.1:28416-54187 GCA_010110895.2 Picea sitchensis
CTCCCACTTGGGGACTTATCACAACAGTTCTATTGCTGTTGTACCTTCTGTACTATGATCCACCTTGGACCTGGAAAATTTCTCATCTTCAACTTCATGCTTGAAGGCCAACTGAAACTGAGCAAGAACTAAGTTTGTCCCTGGTTACTACATTTGTTAACATGTCTGCAGGATTCTGGCTAGTATGTATCTTTTCTAACTTCAAATGTCCATATTCCAAGACAGATCATATGAAATGGTACCTGAGTTGTATATGCTTAGTCTTAAAATGGAAGGATGCGTTCTTTGCAATATGAATGACACTCTCATTGTCACAATACAACTTGCTATTATCCTACTTCTGTCCCAATTCCTCCATAAAGCTATGCAACCAAATCATTTCTTTACTAGCCTCTGTAGCGACAACATACTCTACTTCTGTTGTTGAAAGTGAAACAACCTTTTGTAGTTTCAAAATCCAACTTACTATTGTTCCACCTACAGTAAAAACATACCCTGTGGTGCTCCTCCTGCTATCTTTATCACCTTCCATATCTTAATCAACATATCCCTATAGAATAGTGTTTAAAACTCCATAACATAATGCATGAGTAGCAGTACCTCTCAAATACCTAAGAATCTGCTTTACTGCCTCCTAATGTTTTTTACCTAGATTTTTCATATACCTTCTCACAACTCCCACTACATGTGCAATATATGGTCTTGTGCAAACCATCACATACATCAAGCTGCCGATTGCTGATGAATAAGGGACCCTGGACATGTATTCTATCTCCTCCCGTGTCTTGGGACACATTTCCTTAGTTAATTTGAAATGGTTGGCCAAAGGTGTACTAGTTGGTTTTTCATTCTGCATTCTAAACTTCTCCAACACCTTCTTTATGTACTCACCCTGAGACAATGTCAATTTGTGATTTTTCTTGTCTCTTGTTATTCTCATACCAAGGATTTTCTTTGCAACAATCAAATCCTTCATCACAAATGAATTAGCTAATTTTTTTCTGAGCACATTTATATACCGCATATTAGACCCTGCAACAAGCATGTCATCTACATATAATAGAAAGATAATATAGCTTCCATTTTCTAGCCTTTTAAAATTAACACAATGATCAGGATGACATCTACTATAACCTTGTTCTCTCATAAACCTGTCAAACTTCAAATACCATTGCCTTGGAGCTTGGTTTAGGCCATACAATCTCTTCTTCCACCTGCATACCAAATTCTCCTTCACTTTGACCTCATACCCTTGTGGTTGCTGCATATAAATCTCTTCATCCAAATCCCCATGGAGAAAAACTGTTTTTACATCTAACTGTTCAATATGAAAATCTTCTACTGCCACAAGACTTCAAATGGTCCTAATTAAAGTCATTTTAACAACATGAGAGAATATTTCATCAAAATCTATACCTTTCTTTTGTGCAAACCCCTTTACAACAAGTCTATCCTTGTACCTCTTTTTTCCTCCGTCTTCTTCCTTCAACCTGTAAACCCATTTATTCTGCAATGCTCTTTTTCCTGCAGGCAACTGAACCAAATCCCAAGTTTGGTTATTTACCAAGGAATCCATTTCCTCTTTCATGCCTTTCTTCCAGTTCTTTCTAGTCTTTACTTTCATTGCCTCTTCATAACTTTCTAGCTCATCGTAATCAATTAAAAATAAATAATCCAATGAAGGAGAGTATCTTTCAAGGGGTATACTTAACTTGGTAGATCTTCTAACAACATTTGTAGGAGTTTGATTTACCTGCTGCTCCTATTGTTGTACATTTTGATTTTATGGTACCTTTGGAATTTCTTTTTCAATGATCTCATCAAGCACTGTGTATTTTTTTTTTCTTTTTCCCGTTTCTTTCCTTGCAACTGATCTTTGTACTTGACCTTCTCATTGAATATGCCATCTCTACTCCTAATGATTTTTTGATTTTTATAATCCCATAAGCGATAACCAAAATCATTAACACCATATCCAATAAAGGTACACTTATTGGATTTTTCCTCAAGCTTTGTTCTATTTTCTTTATCAATATGGAAAAATGCTTCACAACCGAAAGTCTTAAAAAAGAATAGTTTACGTTTTTACCTGTCCATGCCTCCTCTGGAATTCCACCATCCAAAAAGCTTGAAGGTTCTCTGTTTATTAAGTAAACAACAATATCTACAACATCTTCCCAGAACTGTAAGGGAAACCCAACATGCAATCTCACACTCCTTTCACGCTCCATGATTGTCTTGTTCATCCTTTATGATACACCATTTTCTTGTAGTGTTCTTGGAACTGTCTTCTCTCTACGAATACCATGGTATGAACAATAATCATCAAAATCCTTGATGCAATATTCACCTCCATTTTCTGATATGAGACACTTCAACCTTTTTCCTGTCACATTTTCAACTAAAGCTTTCCATTTCTTAAAAGGGTTAAAAACATCAGATTTTTGCTGCATGCAATAAACCCAAGTTTTTATAGTTGCATCATCAATAAAAATAACACAATAACGAGAGCCACCAAGAGATGACACCCAAGCTTGTCCCCATACATATGTATGCACAAGCTCTAAAATTTCACTCTTCTTTTCCTTTCCGACTCTGATAAATTTGACTCTCTTATGTTTTCCATAAACACAGTGCTTACATAAATCAAAATCAATTTGTTTAATATCTGGAAATAAATTTATTTTTTGAAGTATCTGCATCCCCTTCTCACTCATGTGTCCAAGCCTATGATACCACAGTGCTGTATCCACTCCTGTAGAAGCTAAAGAGATAGAAGAGTTGTATTATCAGTACATAAATACAATGTACCTACCTTCTCTCCTTTTGTTATCACCAATGATCCTTTGGTGACCTTCCACGACTTATCTATAAATGTAGAAATACAACCTTCACTTTCCAACTGCCCTATTGAAATTATAATTTTTCTTAGATATGGAACATGTCTTACCTCTTTCAACAACCATTGGTTTCCATTCTTTTGTTTTATTTGTACCTTTCCCATTCTAACAAATTTTCATGGTGTATCATCACCCAAATGAACCTGTCCAAAATCATGTTGAACATAATCTTGAAAATGTTTCCTATGGGGTGTGGAATGAAATGGAGCCCCTGAATCTACTACCCAAGACTCATAAATATTGTCTACAAAAATAATCAAAGCATCTTGTAACACATCACCAGTTACATTTGCTTCCTGATTTTTCTCTTGCTGTCGACCTATTTGTTTCTTTGGAGCTTTGTAGTCTTTCTTCATATGTCCTTTCTTCCCACAATTCCATCACTCTATCTTTCCTAGTCTGGATTTGGATCTTCCCTTCCTAGAATTCCCATGGTTCCCTGAGCCCTTTCCTCTTCCCCTTTTATCCACGGTCAACACATTACCTGTTGTCTCACTTGTGCTTTTCCATTGGATTTCCTCGCTAAGGATAACACCAACAACATCATCAAATTTTAGAGTGTTTGAACCAAAGATATAGTTACGTACAACCATGACCAAGCCATTCCATCTTTCTGGCAATGAGCACATGATTAGAAGAGCCCTAACCTCATTATCAAAGTCCACTTTTACAGAACTTAGCTGATTAACAACTGTATTAAATTCATTTAAATGATCGACAATAGACCCACCTTTTGACATCTTCATATTAAATAATCACTTCATTAGAAATACCTTATTAGACATAAAGGGTTTTCATACAGTTTATCCAATGCGTTCATCAATTCCTTCGTTGGCTTTTCTTTTGAAATATTGAAAACCATCGATGCTACTAGGCTCAGTCATATCGTTCCTAGTGACTTTCTATCAAGAACCTCCCATTCTTCGTCCTTCATGGTCGTCAACTTCTTTGCTATTCCACCCAATGGTAGGAATAGATACTTCTGATATAAATAATCTTCCATCTGCATCTTCCATAATTGGTAGTTTTTCTCATTAAATTTCTCGACCCTAAACTTTCCATCTCCCTCCATTGCTCCCACTCGAACCATGAACCCTCTTTTCCTGCGAGTTACCTTTCACTCTGATACCAATTGTTAGAAAAACAAGATCGCAGAGAAATAAAATAAAATAAATGTGGAAATAAAACAAAGAATATACATAATACAATAGAGACGCATATATACATGGTTCACCCAGTGTGGGCTACGTCCACCAGAGAAATTTCCAGGTCCTTCCTTTATTATTATCCAACAAAATGAAGGGATGCAACCTACAACACACCCACTGTAACTTCCTATTCTTTCTCTCACAATCTCCTATATCAGAATACAATATTCACACACATACATAGCCGCAATACAATTCCCTCATGAAAAGTGTGTTTCCTTCTAGGGAAAAAAACCCTAACATAAATTCTATCGTCAGATTTGCGACTTTATAATGAATAGTCCAAATTGACTACAAAATTACGATATTTTACAAGAAAATTTTTCCCAAATTTTCTCTTCGGGGGCACTACCCCCGAATTCCCCATCAGGGGGGGCTCCACTAATTGTCGTTGCCCCCCCTGGACCCCCCTGACGACAATAGTGGGGGGGAAAGCCTCCCCACACCCCCTCATCCGGAAATGGGATCCAAGTACGACTAAAACAAACCTCTGAATCAAGAAGATAATCAGGCCCCACAACCAACATGACTAGCTTGTAAGAAGCCAAGATCTTACTTGAGCATTGTGGGATGCACATGAGGATATAGAGTGCCCAAATATTTGATGAGGGTGAATATACCTCCTAGGAGATATGCTAACCATATTGCATTGGATACTTCCATTTGTGAACCTTCTAGTTTCTTTGAGGAGGTGAGGAGTTATGCCTTGATGGAGGATAATGATGTTTGAGTGACAATTCCTTTCCAGGGGATAGTAATCGATTACGTTATTGCAAAAAATCAAATTTGTAGATGGTATATTTAGTTGAGATGTAGAGGAAGAATATTGATATTTGTGAAAACACTTTCTTCATAAATAGGGAGTTTTGGCTTTTGAGGTTACTCTGAAAGTGTTTTCACCATGCCTAGAAGTGATTCATGTGTCATGGAGTGCATGGTGTGATGCCTACCCTTGGTTGTGTCTTATTGGGATTACACATTGGAGATATATTATTTATGGTTTGTTATATTATCTTATTGATGGATTGATATATCTTGACTTGATGCTTATGTGGTGCATTTCCTGAGGAGGTTGGTTTCCTATATGACATGGTGAAATTCTTCATGAGGTGCACATGGTGGGATTGTTTTCTTGATTGGGAGGTGAACCCATTTGGAGGAGGAGCATTGGGCATTTAAGAAGAGGGCGTTAAGCTATAGGTAGCATGGGGTCACATGGAGGCTTCAATTTGAATTCATAATGCTTGGCCCAAGGAGTGTTCAAGGAGGTGTGCATGGCTCTGGAGGTAGCATTTGAGCATTGGATATCCTTGGAAGAGGAGCATTGGACCTTGTATTTTGGAGTTCTCACCTTGGGAACCTTGTTGGTTGGATATACTTAACTTGGAGCTTGACATGTGCCACCTTGGAATTGGAGTGCTTCACATGTGGACCTATCTAGTGATTAGTTAGGTTGCTTGTTTGTGGACCTTATGCACTTATTATTGTTGGTTTCCCTTACCTTTCATATATATAAAGGGAGGATATAATTATTTCAGTAATCATATATGCCAATCACATATTTTTATTAGAGAATTGAGAGCTAGAGTGAACTTGTCTCTTTCATTGTACGTTTCACTCTTTTTTAGTGCGATAGGGTTCTTGTGTTAATGCAATCAAGGCATGAGGGTAAGGGTTTACCCTAAGAAGAAAAATAAATATAGGGTATGGGAGAAACATATAGCACTTGTTCTTGTGAGAGAATAAGACTAGGGTTTTGTGGCATTGGAAACCTTAGGACTACTTGGACTGATTGATGTGGAGAATATAGTGGAAGAGTATCTTGTTTTTTCTTGTACACTTATATGATGCAAATGTAGGTTCCAAAGAGGACTTGTCGATGACAATGGATGATTGCTAGTTGTAGATATTTGGTTGAGGGATCAAATTTGGTTTGGAGTGATTCCTAGCTAGGAGGAGTTGGTGGCCAATGTTTGATAGTTGGTGTGATTCTAGTTGTTGTGGTTTCCCTATCTAGGGTTTGGAGAGCATTGGAGAATCCTAGTTTGTGATAAGATTGAAGGACTATCTTGTGCAACTTTGTATAAGCTGTTTGTATATATGTACTTGTAACTTCATCTTATGCATATATGAAGAGTTCCTTATTTTCAAACTTTATGTACTTGTAGATTTGATTTTCAAGTTATGTTCTCATGGCGTTTGAGTAGTTTCTAGTGTTAGTTATTTATGCTAATCAAACATAATATTGAACATATTTTGTTGAGTGATTTGACAAATATATAAAAGCTAAGTAGGTATATTTATGTTTGTAAGAAATTTGTCATAATAACTAATTTTCAGATCTGTTATATATTGGGATTTGTGCCCAAAGGGTAGGAAAAATATTTCCCTTGAAGTACAATTGTTTGATGCTTGTTTTCTTGGGTTGCCTTCTGTATTTGGTTGGACATAAGTGAAATATATACTACTATAATTTATATTTCAGATTCATCTCTAAGGTTGAATGTTTATAGGAAATAAAACTTGGGAACCTGAAGTTTGAAGTAAAATTTCTGAATTTGCATTAAGAGGCGTTTTCTGAAATTTTCACATAGATACTTGAGCTCATAATGAATTACATGATAAGACTATTATTAGGGTTAAAAGATGCCCACTACCAAACCTCCAATGTAGTCAAAGAAACATATGATTCATACCACTTGACATTGATCACCAGTATACATGTGACTATACTTCATACATGATGTCTATTCTAGTTTATGGCACTATACAAGTTGTCATGTCCATCATCACTTATAAGAATAAATGAAGAACCATGAATGGAGATGAAAGTTCTTGACCCTGAAGATGGTAACCCACTAAAATGTATTGTATCCTAGTGTAATATAATTAACAATAATAAAATTATATCAAAATGAATGAAAAATTATTGATCATATGTTTTCTTACTCTCCCTTTCTTTCGTGGAGGACAAAGGTTTGTTATGATAACAAGCTATTAGGGAATTAGAATTGTATTCAGAATTAAGGTAAGAAGAAGGTAAAGGGACAAGTCAAGATGTTTATAGAAGCATATGAACATGATGAAGTCACCTCTCACATTCAAATGTGGAATCTACACATACTAATATGATTAGATTTGGATTAATAATCATCTTCCAACATATTGACATACCTATTCATTTATAGAGAGTGAGATTTGTTTTTAACAAAGTATATATATTTTAGAAGTTTTGCTTCTATTCCATGTCATAATTGGACTTCAAAATCTAGGATGAAGTCAATAATATTTCAAACAAGAGCACACATAACCAAATATTCATCTTAGGTCATTTCAATCATCAACAAAGATTGAAGAATCTCTTCACAAATATAACTCTTGATTCAAAGAGTTAATATCAATGCGAAATTATCAAGCATTAGAATTGCAAACTATGGATTGATTCATTCCTGGAATCAACCCATGTAAAATATATGTTAATATAATCAATATATGCTAATAAATCCCAAAAGCCAGAAACATACAAATAAGCTCTAGAAGTAGCGAAGGAACTAGAAGGAGGGAAATAATGGACTCTTCAAGATATTGAGTAGTTGAACATGGGTTTGAAAGAAAAACTCAACTTTGTTCAAAATACTCTAAAGATATTGAATCAAGGAATGATTTTGAACCCAATGCCAAAGAAGGAGGAATCCTTTCCTAGACCTGAAAAAAAGAATGCAAAGATTAATGGTGTTCTCAGCACAGAATCTGGACCTCATGGAAGAACGCCAGTTCGGTTTTGCGAGGAAATGCTAGGTCCAATTACATATTAAAATAGTAGAGTCCACAGCGATATCAAATGTCGATCTGTCATTTTAGAGGTTTGGCTGCATCAAACAGAGAGTAAGGCCTTGAGGGCCCGACTGCTAAGTAAATGAAGGTTCTGGGTGTCTATTCGAGCTCCAATCGAAATGGATGTGGTGAGAGGATAGGCTATCGCTTCCATCCATCCAACGTGATGCAACAATTAAAACTGTTTGAAGTATATTGACTATGAAATAAACCCGTCTTCAATGTATAGATGGATTGTAATACAAAATTATAATTAGATTTGAGTATTATTAATATGAATTCATTTTTTATATAATAAATTTGAATTTGGCAGAACAAAATTGTTGTAGCATGAGAAGATGGCATGCCCTTAATGAAGCATATGTTTCATTTTGTTGAATGTTTAACTATGCATTTTGGTTGAGACTGGAAAAAAACAATACAAATAAAAATATTTTTTGTTGGCTGATTTTGTACTACAAAGTATTGATGTGAATGACGTTCTTTGATAATGTTTAGTGCATGAAAAATTTATCACTAATGTTTTAATGACCTTATGATGAATTATGCAACATAAACATATTGTTCAGACATACATATAATCAAACCACCGCGAAAGTTGCATAAATCACAAAAAACCCAAGATAAAAAGTTGGTAGCATTGTTTGACCTACAAGAAAATAATCCTTCATATTGGATTCCCCCTCTAATTTGTACATTACGATATTCATAGTTATGACTCCTAAAGGCCAATGAGGGGCTAATGTCTCGCTATTTTTTCTTTTTCTTTTGTATCACTTCGAATGTGAATAGCACTGTAACAAGATTATTGTCAAGAATACAATTAATTTTCTCTAGGTCTAATTGTTGTAAAACATGGAACCAAACATCACTTGTAGCAACAAAAAACACCAACATGATTGGGTTAATATCATTGTTAACAATGATATTATAGGCGATCTCTATTGTATACATCTCTAAATGGCATCTTTTTGTGAATCCAACTTCATGAAAAAGGATTGCACCAGAGTAGGATTTCAAGAAAATGTTAAGCCTTCTAATGGTGAACTTTTGGGCAAATTTCAATGCATTCTTTCTACTTATTAACAATGGTGAAGGAACTATCAACAATTATCTCAAGGAATAAAGAGGGTCATTCGACTCATTCATAGTTACAATATTTTGCATACATGATGGAAATCATAGATGTTGTGAACAAAAAACCTTCTTTCTCCATCTAAGTTTCCTTCCAATGCAAGTGCCTTCATTCTAAAGGTCAATTTCCTTTAAAGGGAATCAATTGCAATGACTTGATTCAACGACACAAATTTGCTAGCATCATAAGCAACTTATAAACCAATTTTAAATATTTCAAATCAATCACATCTCTAGTTGAGGTTGGAAAAAAAACCATTGAAAATGTGGTAATGAGGATCAACAAGCTCTACACAACATATCATTTAGCACAAAGTTTGGCGAAAGAGATCTTAGAGTAATATTTGTGGGAATTTCTTGCTAGTGAAATAGATAAAATTTCCACACCAATGCAAGTGAAGCACTAGGAATCTATCAAAGAACTCTCTAGGTATTCCATCCACCTTTTCCCACTCTATACCTGCTTCATAAATCCCCCACATCCCTATTTCTATTTTAATCTCAAAATTGTTGATTTCTCCCATCATTATCAACTTGCCCTTATAATACATGAACTTCAAGAAAGTAATGGGTGCAAGCATGGGAGCCCTTCTTTTGAACCAAGACACATAATGAACATCAAAGAATATGATTTTCCATGGAGCCTGTCCTATCACAAAATATGAAACCCCATGGCACATGGATTTCCATGAATGACCACCTTGCCAATTACAATTAAATGTGTTTTGTAGCATGTGCACTCATCTGTATAACAAACAACATAGTATAGTTTTGGGAGATTAAACATAAAATCTGATTTAATATTCAAAGATAATCTATGAACCCTTTTAAGGGTAAATTTGCAAAATATAGCTTAATAAAATGATATGGTTTGAACAATGTAGTGGCATACTTGGTTATTTTCCACAAGTAACCTTGATATGTAAATTTAGGCTTTCAGGTTTGTTTTTACTAAGATGTTTACTAATACTCCAAAATAGCTATTATACCATGAAATCCATGTTTGTGGTATGATAAGACATGATATACAGGTATTTTGTTCGTGGTATGATAAAACATGATATAAATATATTTTGTGGTGTACTTTGATGCTGTTATTGAGGAGGAGGAATTTTGTATAAAAATGAAAATTTTATTTTGTAAAAAAAACAAAGACAAAGTAGGGAGAAATCTAAAGAAATTTATTGAAAGATATACGGTGTCAGAAAAAGGGCCTCGTGAAATCTTAAAAATTGGTTCCAAATTTATTTTAAACCCACTTATATCATTGAAATGTAGTTTTGAGTTCTCTTCAAAGAGTATCATGTAAACAACCTATGCTGAAACTTGTGATACATATATATCTTAAAAAATGAAGCAATGTTGGGGAATGCTAAATTCATCCATTCCATATGCATATAACATTTATTTCTTAACTTCATTGACACACAAAACTTCGATGAAGTTCTTGCAATTCAACCCCAAAACCCTAATAACAAATTTTATTGTAGTTCAACATAGAAACCCTGAAAGGAAACTCACAACATGCTTTTATAGTGTTTGAAAGTACAAGGCCAATGTTCAAGACTTCGATCGAAATGGCTATGAGCTTTGTGCTTCCCCTTGCCACTTTGGTCAAGGAACCTCAATTCAAACTTAGTCCAAATGTTGATGCCCTCATTGGTGAAGGTTACAAAAATTACAAAGAATTGTCTTTAGTGTTGCTCCTGTTGGGGTAGAGCTAAATCACCAAGGTGGAGGAGCAGGTTGTCATAGTAAAAGCTAGAGAATCCCTCTTGGAAGGGAAACAATCTATAGCAAATTATTTCGCACAGTGAGGCAATGATGGTGTTAGCTACCTCCTCACATTAGAGAGTGTCGACATGGAGACCCTGCAACTCTATATTCGAGGTGAGGGCATAGTTGATGACCTTGTTAGAGGAGTTGAGGGAAAGGATGAGTTGCAAATATTGCAACATCCTTTGGGCGAAGAAGTTTTCCTCTTTTGACCAATAAACTTATATGAGAAAACCATGAGAACTTACTAGAAGTAGAAGAGATTTTAAATGTGGTTGGAATGAGGTTCACAATTAGAATAGAAATACCTACCTATACATGCCAACCTGTTAACAAAACTGATCTAAAACCCCATTATCATTCTTTGCCATTTTCCATCCTACACTATCAACCACCATCTTTATCTTCACATACAACCCACTAGGTTTCTCTTCAATGTAAGCAAGAACAAACGCCTCACCACCACTAAGAAAGATTGGTTACTCATACCGTTCCTCAAACAAATGATTAAAATGAAACACAAACTACAATGTGAAAAAATGTGGTTGGTGGGAGTGGAGTAGAAAATGTTTTATTGCTTCATTCAAACTTTGTCCAATAGGTAGAGCGCACTGAATTGTTGTTGTAGAAGACACACATAGAGTGACAACGATATGAGAGGGGATTGACGTTGAATGATCCCTATGAACATGAGACAAGCTTCCATACCCCAAATCTAGACATATGCTTCTTATAAGGGAAACACCTTACAACATAAATACATCCATCTTTCATTTAATTAATCTTACAAAAGTCTAGTCACACGAGCTATTTTTTTTCCATGTGACAAGGGTTAAAATCACTGCCCAATGGGATTTAAGCGTTTAAGTAAGAAAAAAGATTCAAGGGTTGTCTACGTAGAGGGAGAAGGAGATGGTTAGGTACTGAAATGCACACGTATATGTGCAGACAAATCCAAATTTTAAAAAATTCTTTTGTAGCGCTTTATAGTTCCGAGGTCGCATGTCTTGCACCTTTTATTGTGAAGGAATTATAGAGAGATTGTGTTTGTATGCATGGGATCCAAACACTCATGACCTCTTAGGAATGTGTGTATTGACAAAGCCTCATTGCATATTGATAAGGCTGCATTGCCAACCCATTGGATGCCATTCATATAAAAGTGTCCACAATTGCCATCCATATACCTATTATTGAGTTGGTCACCTGATAGCCATAGTAAGCCCACATAATATTATCTAAAAGCATAAGTTGTTGTATTTTCACCAACATAATAGTTCATGCAAATCTCTTGTTTTAAAATTGAAGTATTAGAAGAGATGTCCACTAGAGTTGAATGGACTATTCGCATGGGAAAATCTAAACATTGATAGATGAACAATGGGATACCCCAATTAGACACACAGGGAACCAAGTTATCAAAATGCCAGACCAACGTCAATGAATAAAGCATACATTGTTTATTGTTTCAACATCTTAATCTCAACATATTCCACTTTCACTTTTGGGGTCCTATTAGGTACGTTTTGTGGATTTTCATGTTTCAACTTATTTGTAATATTGAATTTTGTTAAATATAATAAGAATTCATGAATTTTCAAGTTGTTTTCCATTGTATGTGTAATGGATCAATTTTGAAGGTTATCAATATTCACCCCACAACATAACATTTAATGTTCTATATGCTGGGATATATACTGTCCAATTTAAAGGTGTTTTGGATAAGACAATATATATTCCAGGATATAGAGCATTAAATGCTTTGGTGCCGAGTGCATATTGTTTTCCAATTTCAAATGTTTATCTTGTGATGTCATACTCCTAGAATTGAAATGCTTCTCGAGAATATCGATTCACATATTTCACAGCGTTAGGTTGTCAATATAGAAGTGGGCTTGAGTTTCATGGTGCTGCCATTATCGCTGCGATAAATAAGAACTTTTGTTGATAATAGGAAATATATTTAATTTTTTTTTTTTTGNTGGCTTGCACCTTTTATTGTGAAGGAATTATAGAGAGATTGTGTTTGTATGCATGTGATCCAAACACTCAGGACCTCTTAGGAATGTGTGTATTGACAAAGCCTCATTGCCTATTGATAAGGCTGCACTGCCAACCCATTGGATGACATTCATATAAAAGTGTCCACAATTGGCATCCATATACCTATTATTGAGTTGGTCACCTGATAGCCATAGTAAGCCCACACAATATTATCTAAAAGCATAAGTTGTTGTATTTTCACCAACATAATAGTTCATGCAAATCTCTTGTTTTAAAATTGAAGTATTAGAAGAGATGTCCACTAGAGTTGAATGGACTATTCGCATGGGAAAATCTAAACATTGGTAGATGAACAATGGGATCCCCCAATTAGACACATAGAGAATCAAGTTATCAAAATGCCATACCAACGTCAATGAATAAAGCATATATTGTTTATTGTTTCAACATCTTAATCCCAACATCTTCCACTTTTGAGGGGTCCTATGAGGTATGTTTTGTGGATTTTCATGTTTCAACTTATTTGTAATATTGAATTTTGTTAAATATAATAAGAATTCGTGAATTTTCAAGTTGTTTTTCATTGTATGTGTAATGGATCAATTTTGAAGGTTATCAATATCCACCCCACAACATAACATTTAATGTTCTATATGCCGGGATATATACCGTCCAATTTAAAGGTGTTTTAGATAAGACAATATATATCCGAGGATATAGAGCATTAAATGCTTTGGTGCCGGGTGCATATTGTTTTCCAATTTCAAATGTTTATCTTGTGATGTCATACTCCTAGAATTGAAATGCTTCTCGAGAATACCGATTCACATATTTCACAGCGTTAGGCTGTCAATATAGAAGTGGGCTTGAGTTTCATGGTGCTGCCATTATCGCTGCGATAAATAAGAACTTTTGTTGATAATAGGAAATATATCTAATTTTTTTTTTGGGGGGGCGTAATCAACATCGACCCAATCGAGGCTCTATATCAAAAAATGGTTGTTGTTTGTTCTCTATCAATGCAATTATTTCAAATTGAATAACACATGCTAGCGAACTAGTTAGAAATCGCTCAATGGTGATGCACTGAATGATCCAAACGAAGTCTAGTGGATTTGGACAATGAAGAGACTTCCATGGGTCAAATCAAATCAAGACATATGCTTCAAAAGGGAAAATGATTTGTCTAACTATTCTATTTTTGGATTCGCTTTGGTGGTATATTAATTTTTTTAGGTAATTTCATATGGGTTCAAAAATATAATAGTTGGACAACTCCGAGGAAAAATGAATTGTTTAACTATTCTAATTTTTGGACCAAAATCATATGGGTTAAAAAATAGAATAGTTGGACAACTCTGAGGAAAAATTAATTGTTTAACTATTCTAATTTATGGATCCATTTTAGTCGTATATTAATATTTTTTTGGTTATATACGGGTCCAAAAAATAGAATAGTTAGAGAAATCCGACATAAAAAGGAATTGTCTAACTATTCTACTTTTAGGACCCATTTTGGTCATATATTGATATTTTTTGGTCGTGATTTGACAGATTTTGGTCATATATGCGTCCAAAAAGTAGAATAGTTAGACAAATCCCAAGGAAAAATGAATTGTCTCATTATTCTTCTTTTTGGACCCATTTTTGTTGCATATTAATATTTTTTGGTCATGATTTCATAGATTTTGGTCATATATGGGTCCAAAAGGTAGAATAGTTAGACAACTCCTATCACCAATGATGGAGTATAGACATGGCAATGATCCATTAAACACTTATTTTGGGCTTGAATTCCATGAATGCCATTGTTTTTCCAATGATCGAGATCCAGTTGCAGGGTCATCCATTGAGGTCGATTGAGTTCATTGTTGTTTCTTCCTTCCATGCTAGGAGGAGAAAGATAAAGAATTGGGTTAGAATAGATTCTAGCCAGAAATTGAACGCTTTGGAGTTGGGATAGTGCATTGAGTTTAATATTGAGTTCAACATTTCTTGTGTGGATTTCATGGTGCAAAAACCTTCAACATACTTGTTGGTATATTTTAAGCATGTTAAATGGCAACTTTTCAGTGGAAAAACTATTTACAGATTGACGGTGTATTCTTTACACATGCTAAGGTTTAATGAAATATTTAAGCAAACCATTTAGTTAGGAATGGAAATTCGCCATTGATATCAAATTTGCAAAGTGAGATTTGAGGTAGACCATTCTTTAAGATTCAAAGTTGTAGAGAAAAAATGGTGCAAATACATTAAAAATAATATTTTTTCAAGTTTTTTCCCTTGGGGTGTAGGGCAGTCAGTGATGGAGTGTACTGTTAAGGAACTTTGTTATGTAAGTCACTGGTTTGAAACCCCAACTTACCTTGTGTGTTGCGTATGGGGAATTGAGAGCTCAGATGGAGGTTAGAGTGGTAACATTCAGATAACACGACCCCGTGTCATGTGAGTACGTGCCCGACTAGTTGTTGATTCCACCAGTCACAAAAAAACCTTTTTTTCAAGTTTTTAAACATTTCTAATTACAATGTAAATTCCACGTGTAAGACACATGCCTCATAAAAAACATAGGAATATTGATTTCAATTCATTGCAGTACAACATGCATTGGTCCGTCCCATGGCCCCTTGTTTCTAGGAAAAATGAGCCATCTTCTACCCCTCCCTTGAGTCGATATCTCCACATAAAAAGAAGCCACTACATGGCCTTCGATCACCTCTATAGGTAGAGGTATTATAAATGGTTATTTGAAAGACAAGTTTGTTATAAATGGTAATATAATGGGCTGTGGATGTTTTAGAACCATAATTTAACCAAAGAGGCATTGGTTGTGAGCCACTCAACAATGGATATGTAAGTCTGAACATATGGTTCTAGGTATATGCAAGCAAAGTAAACATATAGATAAGCATCAAAGTGTGATTGATATAAGTAGGATGTTTATTATATGACACCTACAAGGTGGGAAATGTAAAAGGTTGATTGTATGCCCGTTGGGTAACAAGATAGGTAGGAGACTAGTCGTATACTCCATGGGCAGGTGCATGTATGTGGAGAAAATGAGATGGATGTAGGAACTTTGGCCTTGCTTCATGGGGTCTCTCATGATTAGAAGATGTAATTTCTATGTATTTTTGCTTGCTTGACATTATAGATTGTAGTGGAAGGCTTCATAGGTGAATTAAAAAGGATAAAGTCAAGGAACATTTTGACCTATAGGGGTTAATTTGTAAATATTGAGATAGTAATAAATGTGATTTGACAATAAGGAATAATAGGAGGGCCATTATAAGAAGGTAATCTAGCCATGGCCGGGTCAAGTTATATATCATAAGGGGTGGCAGGTTGATAGTCTTCTTGCATATGAATATTTTTACAATGGTTTAAATCTTTTCTCCCACAACATTTGATCAAGAAACATGCTCCAAGGCATTTGTTTCAATAGTGTAAATAAAACTTTTGTCCACTTGATTCAATAGATAAGATGGTTTGGAGTTCTCAACAATATCTAAATAATACATCGTGGATATAGTTTAAATATCTTTCTGGGAGAGAGGGGAGTGATTCACTCTATTGTGAGTGACATAAAATGGGTGTAATCCTCATAATATGAAAGAACTCGTAAACTTCATGGGTATAAGAAAGACCATGAAGGAAAAACTTAAAAAATCCATGATGATGAGCATAATCCTCACAATCTATGAAAACTCTCAAAACTCCTAAACTTCATAGGTATAGGAAAGACCATGAAGGAAAAATTTAATAAATTCACGAGGAATAATTAGATTAGTAATAGTGGATTTTGTAATGAAGGAGACATAATGATCATTTATCGGTCCTACTATTAGCTAAGGGTTTCTAAGGAGATGGAAGATTGAATTGCTTAATTAGCTAAGGGTTTCTTATGGAGATATATGAAGGATTGACTTATATTCATGGTTAAGGGTTTATAAGGAGACATGTTTAACTTCACTTCATTAGTTAAGGGTTTTTAATGAGATATATGGAGGGTTGACATATCTTTGTTAGCTAAGGGTTTCTATAGAGATGGAGGGTTTAAGGGTTTATAATGAGATGGAGGGTTGAATTCACCTCGTTAAGTAAGGGTAAATAGTGATATTACTAAAAAGTGTTTAGGATATGTAAGAGATGATATGAAGGTCTTGCATGCAAGATATGATGTCAAATCTAGATTTTTTTCTCCATATGCAAAATACAATAAGAAGTCTTGTGGTTTTGCAACTTGGGGAATTATTAAGAGACAATTATGATTTCCTGTACTTTCACACGTCTATTGTTGCACTTCAATAAACATAAAAAATAAACAAAACACAATAAAAAAAACTTTAATCAATTATACACTATGAAAGAAAATCCATAAATGTGTCCAATCCAAAATAAATAAATAAAAGATATACTCGATGTAACATAGACAAAGGGTTTTAATCTCAGTGAAATATGGTTTTCAATGCACATCAAATCTAGAAGAGAGCACGATCAAAGGGAGGAACAAGACTACAAGTTGGGAATCCAAAAGCATCAATCACATAGCCAACTAGGAGGATCTTCCAACAATAATTAGTACTCTTGGTTGCAATGCATGTGGGGAGAGGAGTGTGTGAACTTAATGACTAAATGTGAATTGATTAATGGTATCGAGGAAGAATGAGATAATTAATTCTAACTCGACCCTAAAGTCATGAAAAAATACATGTGAAAGAAAAACAAGAGAGGCAAATAAGGCAAGAAAGAAACCCCTAATCCCAGTTGGAACTTTTACTTTCTAAATCAACATCTTTTTCATACTTGAGTTTAATATTGAGTTCAACATTTCTTGTGTGGATTTAATGGTGCAAAAACCTTCAACATACTTGCTGGTATAATTTAAGCATGTTAAATGGTGACTTATCAGTGGAAAAACTATTTACAGATTGACGGTGTATTCTTTACATATGCTAAGGTTTAATGGAGTATTTAAGCAAACCATTTAGTTAGGAATGAAAATTCACCATTGATATCAAATTTGCAAAGTGAGATTCAAGGTAGACCATTCTTTAAGATTCAAAGTTGTAGAGAAAAAATGGTGCAAATTATACATTAAAAATAATATTTTTTCAAGTTTTTTCCATTGGGGTGTAGGGCAATAAGTGATGGAGTGTACTGTTAAAGCACTATGTTATGTAAGTCACCGGTTTGAAACCCCAACTTACCTTGTGTGTTGTGTATGGGGAATCAAGGGCTCACATGGAGGTTAGAGTGGTAACAGTTGGATAACATGACCCCGTGTCATGTGAGTACATGCCTGACTAGTTGTTGATTCCACCAATCACAAAAAAACCTTTTTTCTTTCAATTATTTAAACATTTCTAATTACAATGTAAATTCCATGTGTAAGACACATGCCTCATAAAAATCATGGAAATATTGATTTCAATTCTTGCAGTACAACATGCATTGGTCCCTACCATGGCCACTTGTTTCTAGGACATATGAGCCATCTCTACCCCTCCCTTGAGTCGATATCTCCACATAAAAAGAAGCCACTACATGGCTTTCGATCACCTCTAGAGGTAGAGGTATTATAAATGGTTATTTGAAAGACAAGTTTGTAATATAATGGGCTGTGGTTGTCTTAGAACCATAATTTAACCAAAGAGGCATTGGTTGTGAGCCACTCAACAATGGATATGTAAGTTGAACATATGGTTCTAGGTATAAGCAAGCAAAGTAAACATATAGATAAGAATCAAAGTGTGATTGATATAAGTATGATGTTTATTATATGACACCTACAAGGTGGGAAATGTAAAAGGTTGATTGTATGCCCCTTGGGTAACAAGATAGGTAGGAGACTAGTCGTATACTCCATGGGAAGGTGCATGTATGTGGAGAAAATGAGATAGATGTAGGAACTTTGGTCTTGCTTCATGGGTTCTCGCATGATTAGAATATGTAATTTACATGTATTTTTGCTTGGTTAACATTATAGATTGTAGTTGAAGGCTTCATAGGTGAATTGAAAAGGCTAAAGTCAAGGAACATTTTGACCTATAGGGGTTAATTTGTAAATATTGAGATAGTAATAAGTGTGATTTGACAATAAGGAATAATAGGAGGACCATTATAAGGAGGTAATTGGGACATGGCCGAGTCAAGTTATATATCATAAGGGGTGGCAGGTTGATAGTCTTCTTGCATATGAATATTTTTACTATGGTTGAAATCTTTTCTCTCACAACATTTGATCGAGAAACATGTTCCAAGGTATTTGTTTCAATAGTGTAAATAAAAAATTTGTCCACTTGATTCAATAAATAATATGGTTTGGAGTTCTCAACAATATCTAAATAATATATCGTGGATATAGTTTAAATATCTTTCTGGGAGAGAGGGGAGTGATTCACTCTACTGTGAGTGACATAAAATGGGTGTAATCCTCATAATATGCAAGAACTCGTAAACTTCATGGGTATAAGAAAGACCATGAAGGAAAAACTTAACAAATCCATGAGGATGGGCATAATCCTCACAATCTACGAAAACTCTCAAAACTCCTAAACTTCATAGGTATAAGAAAGACCATGAAGGAAAAATTTAATAAATCCACGAGGAATAATTAGATTAGTAATAGTGGATTTTGTAATGAAGGAGACAAAATGATCATTTATTGGTCCTACTATTAGCTAAGGGTTTCTAAGGAGATGGAAGATTGAATTGCTTAATTAGCTAAGGGTTTCTTATGGAGATATATGAAGGATTGACTTATACTCATTGTTAAGGGTTTATAAGGAGACATTTTTAACTTCACTTCATTAGTTAAGGGTTTTTAATGACATATATGGAGGGTTGACATATATTTGTTAGCTAAGGGTTTCTATAGAGATGGAGGGTTTAAGGGTTTCTAATGAGATGGAGGGTTGAATTCACCTCGTTAAATAAGGGTAAATAGTGATATTACTAAAAAGTGTTTAGGATATGTAACAGATGATAGGAAGATGTTGCATGCAAGATATGATATCAAATCTAGATTTTTTTCTCCATATGCAAAATACAATAAGCAGTCTTGTGGTTTTGCAACTTGGGGAATTATTAAGAGACAATTATGATTTCCTGTAATTTCACAAGTCTATTGTTACACTTCAATAAACATAAAAAATAAACAAAACACAATAAAAAAACATTAATCAATTATACACTATGAAAAAAAATCCATAAATGTATCCCATCGAAAATAAATAAATAAACGATATACTCGATGTAACATAGACAAAGGGTTTTAATCTCAGTGAAATATGTTTTTCAATGCACATCAAATCTAGAAGAGAGCATGATCAAAGGGAGGAACAAGACTACAAGTTGGGAATCCAAAAGCATCAATCACATAGCCAACTAGGAGGATCTTCCAACAATCATTAGTACTCTTGGTTGCAATGCATGTGGGGAGAGAAGTGTGTGAACTTAAAGACTAAATGTGAATAGATTAATGGTATCGATGAAGAATGAGAGAATTAATTCTAACTCGACCCTAAAGTCATGAAAAAAAAACATGTGAAAGAAAAATAAGAGAGGCAAATAAGGCAAGAAAGCAACCCCTAATCGTTGTTGGAACTTTTACTTTCTAAATCAACATATTTTTCATACTTGACATGTCATAATGGGTGAAAAGAGGATTAGTTCATGCATTACTATTAAATGTAAAATGTAATATGTTTTGAATACACTATTAAATGCATATAGATATCATTATCACTTTCCCCACCAATGATATGTGTTATGGCCATTTCTAGGTTGGAATTATTAATTTTCTCTTGAAATTTACAAATAATTGCTAACACTCAAGAAAAATGTATTCGACCTAAACATTACATTCACATCTTCTGTTAATATAATCTACATTTTTACATCCATCCTCTTCATATCCTCGTTTACAAAACAAATATATTTAACCTAGTATAACATAATTTTTACAACTTCAAAAACAATTACTAATTTAGCAAATTCTAATTTAATGACAATTTGAAATAATTATTATACTAATTAGTAAAATTTAAATCTTGATAGACTCACTCTGATGGTCCATTTGTTGTGGCCTTTTGTTCAACATAACTACTATATATAAAAATCATGTTGTTAATTGGGTTTAACTCATGTGGTTGGAAGGAATGATTGTTATGTAATGGCTTCGAGCCTTGTTATGACCAAACACGAATTTTCCTAAAGTATATTGTATCATTATGACTTTTTCGTCTCTCACTTGGAATATATTTTATTTGACTATGCAAATTCATAGTTATATTTTAATTCTCCGAAAAATCCACTGCCCCCTTCAATTATCCATCTTCAATATCTTTCCTTCTTAGTCCAAATGTTGATGCCCTCGTTGATGAAGGTTCCAAAAAGTACAAAGAATTGTCTTCAGTGTTGCTCCTATTAGGGTAGAGCTAAATCACCAAGGTGGAGGAGCAGGTTGTCATAGTAAAAGCTAGAGAATCCCTCTTTGAAGGGAAACTATCTATAGAAAATTGTTTCACACAGTGAGGCCATGATGGTGTTAGCTACCTCCTCACATTAGAGAGTGTCGACGTGGAGACCCTACAACTCTATATTCGAGGTGAGGGAAGAGTTGACGACCTTGTTAGAGGAGTTGAGGGAAAGGATGAGCTGAAAACATTGCAATATCCTTTAGGCGAAGAAGTTTTCCTCTTTTGACCAATAAACTTATATGAGAAAACCATGAGAACTTACTAGAAGTAGAAGAGATTTTAAATGTGGTCGGAATGAGGTTCACAATTAGAATAAAAAGACCTACCTATACATGCCAACCTATTAACAAAACTGGTCTAAAACCCCATTATCATTCTTTGACATTTTCCATCCTACACTATCGACCACCATCTTTATCTTCACATACACCCCACTAGGTTTATCTTCATTGTAAGCAAGAAAAAATGCCTCGCCACCACTAAGAGAGATTGGTTACTCATACCGTTCCTCAAACAAATGATTAAAATGAAACCCAAACTACAATGTGCAAAAATGTATTTGGTGGGAGTGGAGTAAATTTTTTTTTATTGCTTCATTCAAACTTTGTCCATTAGGTAAGAAATTGGATTTGTATGTGCAAACAAATCCAATTTCATTCAAAATTTCTACGTATATGTGCATACAAATCCAATTTCCAAAAAATTCTTTTGTAGCGCTTTATAGTTCCAAGGTCGCATGGCTTGCACCTTTTATTGTGAAGGAATTATAGAGAGATTGTGTTTGTATGCATGTGATCCAAACACTCATGACCTCTTAGGAATGTGTGTATTGACAAAGCCTCATTGCATATTGATAAGGCTGCACTGCCAACCCTTTGGATGACATTCATATAAAAGTGTCCACAATTGCCATCCATATACCTATTATTGAGTTGGTCACTTGATAGCCATAGTAAGCCCACACAATATTATCTAAAAGCATAAGTTGTTGTATTTTCACCAACATAATAGTTCATGCAAATATCTTGTTTTAAAATTGAAGTATTAGAAGAGATGTCCACTAGAGTTGAATCGACTATTCGCATGGGAAAATCTAAACATTGGTAGATGAACAATGGGATACCCCAATTAGACACACAAGGAACCAAGTTATCAAAATGCCAGACCAACGTCAATGAATAAAGCATATATTGTTTATTGTTTCAACATCTTAATCCCAACATATTCCACTTTTGGGGGTCCTACGAGGTACGTTTTGTGGATTTTCATGTTTCAACTTAATTGTAATATTGAATTTTGTTAAATATAATAAGAATTCGTGAATTTTCAAGTTGTTTTCCACTGTATGTGCAATGGATCAATTTTGAAGGTTATCAATATGCACCCCACAACATAGCATTTAACATTCTATATGCTGGGATATATACCGTCCAATTTAAAGGTGTTTTAGATCAGACAATATATATCCCAGGATATAGAGCATTAAATGTTTTGCTGCCGGGTGCATATTGTTTTCCAATTTCAAATGTTTAGCTTGTGATTTCATACTCCTAGGGAAGATAATAGCTCAACAGTCATTAGCAAAGTTAAAGACAAACACTGTCTCCTTCTAGGGATAATGTTTCATAGTGAAACTTTAAGAACCTGCTGACCAATGCNATGAATAAAGCATATATTGTTTATTGTTTCAACATCTTAATCCCAACATATTCCACTTTTGGGGGTCCTACGAGGTACGTTTTGTGGATTTTCATGTTTCAACTTAATTGTAATATTGAATTTTGTTAAATATAATAAGAATTTGTGAATTTTCAAGTTGTTTTCCACTGTATGTGCAATGTATCAATTTTGAAGGTTATCAATATGCACCCCACAACATAGCATTTAACATTCTATATGCTGGGATATATACTGTCCAATTTAAAGGTGTTTTAGATCAGACAATATATATCTCAGGATATAGAGCATTAAATGCTTTGCTGTCGAGTGCATATTGTTTTCCAATTTCAAATGTTTAGCTTGTGATTTCATACTCCTAGGGAAGATAATAGCTCAACAGTCATTAGCAAAGTTAAAGACTAACACTGTCTCCTTCTAGGGATAATGTTTCATAGTGAAACTTTAAGAACCTGCTGACCAATGCCTTTACCTCCCTGATCGTCATAAAACTTTACTGTAATTTATTTCCTTTCCCTGCCATCCTTTAATCCAAAAATGAAAACCAAAAAGGTGTAGAGTAGTCTTTCCATTGGGTTTATGGAGTCTTATTTTAAATCAATCAACTCACCAAACAAAACAAAACATACTGTACAAAATGAAAACCCTTGGTTGGTTTTAACATAAGTAGTGTTTTAGAAACCACCCATTTACTGCCCCCCCCAATATTTTACTATCATCCAAATTGTGTAAGAGGAAAGTATTGTTATCCATAACTTTAGAAATCCTGAAAGGACCATACCATAAATTGTCAAACTTACCATGTTTAGCTTTGTCCTCTCTTCTAGCATCCCACCTTAACACAAGATCTCCTTCTTCAAAAAAATCCTTTTTTGTCTTCTTATCAAAAGTTTCCTTAACCATGTTCTGGTAAACAACAACTTCCTGATAGAGCTTTTCTCTATTCTGTCGAACTTTTATGATCTGGAAAATTCTTCTTTGAATATCATTGGGCTCTTCTAACTCTTCTTGTAAAAATTTTAGAACGGGTAGACCGAGTTGAGTTAGAAACACAACCTCTGTTCCATAAACCATTTGAAAAGGTGAATTTCCAATGGATTTCTTTGTACTAATCTGATCAACCCATAAGGAAAATTTCAATTTTGAATCCCATGATCTCTTATTTTCTTTGAGCAACTTTTTAATGATCCTTGTGCATAAAAATTGAGAATACAATGTAATTATTGTAAAAATCGATATGTCCATATCTAGAAGAGGGACGTGTTTGTATCTCAAAAGAACAACACATACCAACTTACTACAAAACAAATCCATTACATGAATATCCCCAAATGCAACCCTTGTTGACATGTTAGCAAATAAATAAAATATTGAATTTGTAGTTCCCTCTTTTAATAACACAACACAATTTGTGCAAAAGTGGATTCTTGGGTTCATAGATTACATGATAAGATGGTCATTGGGGTTGAAACATGCCCAATACCAAACCTCCCATGCAGTTAAGGATATATATGATTGATACCATTTGAAATTCATCTAACATTATATATGTTATTAAAGTCTATACAGGATATGTGCTCACTAGTTTGTGGCATTATATAATTTCTCATGTCTATCATCATTTATAAGAAGAAATGTGAAATATGAGTGGTAATGAAGGTTATTAATATTAAAGATGGTGATCCATTCAAATGTATTGTGTTTTAAAAAAATGAAACATGTAGAATTGTATTAAAAGAAAGTTGTGAGTGTATCATACAACGAGTTAATACAATTCAAATAGAGAGAGTATGAGATTACAGATTCAAAATTTCCAAAAACTATAAAGAGTCTACCTACAATTTATAATTTTCTTGTTTTTTCTCCGCAAAACTAAAAGTCTACAATTGTAAATATAATATATTGGTTTAGAAAAAGTATTGATTGACTGTACATAAAAACCCGAACTATTCAATGGAAATCATGCCCATTGTGGGCTTCTTGCTTGACATCTTCCTTGGATTACAAATCCATCTCTTCGATTTCCATCCCCCCATGGGTCTGTTGGACTGTATGTTCCTCCTTGACCGCTCCCCTGATAGACCCAACCAAAATTTTTGGAGGTGGTCATAGAGTGAGAGCTCTTGGTTAGTCCTAAGGTCAATTGAAATTAGATGCTATGGTTTGATACAAGCTTCACAATTTGTTGTTTTGGATGGCCACCTTTGCTTCCAATTATGTATTTCCAACAAGTTGAGCTTCTAATTGAGAAGACACTTTGTTGTTGAGATGTGAGACTATTATTTGAAGATCCTCAGAGTGACACAAAACCCTTCTCAAAACCCGATGAATATCTACAATTTCACATGGGGTGTATTGATTAGTGTGGCAGTGTCCATCCATGATGAAAAGGGACACGCTCATTGCTACAAAGACTCAATGAGAGCCAAAATAATACCACCCAGAATACCAAGGAAACACAGAGTCAAGAACCACATAATCAATACAATTTTGAAATTCTCAAAGCTCAGCAAGAATGCAATACAGATCAAGTGGGATACGAACAAAACCGAATAAACAACACTTGATATACCATTGATAAACATAACTAACAACCACTGCATTAAATTGAGACTCAAATTCACATGGTTTGATGAGGCTGCAAAATAGAATAGGCATAATAAGAACCAAATAAACATTGTCTCAGTACAAAAATAATCCTACATTTACTAGAAAGAACCATCTCATTGCCCTTAATTTCACTCCCCTGTCT
>SNQJ01S0028986.1:58204-71425 GCA_010110895.2 Picea sitchensis
TCCAATGGGTTGGCAGTGCAGCCTTATCAATAGGCAATGAGGCTTTGTCAATACACACATTCCTAAGAGGTCCTGAGTGTTTGGATCACATGCATACAAACACAATCTCTCTATAATTCCTTCACAATAAAAGGTGCAAGCCATGCGACCTCGGAACTATAAAGCGCTACAAAAGAATTTTTTGAAATTTGGATTTGTCTACACATATACGTGTGCATTTCAGTACCTAACCATCTCCCTCTCCCTCTACGTAGACAACCCTTGAATATTTTTTCTTACTTAAACGCTTAAATCCCATTGGGCAGTGATTTTAACCCTTGTCACATGGAAAAAAAATAGCTCGTGTGACTAGACTTTTGTAAGATTAATTAAATGAAAGATGGATGTATTTATGTTGTAAGGTGTTTCCCTTATAAGAAGCATATGTCTAGATTTGGGGTGTGGAAGCTTGTCTCATGTTCATAGGTATCATTCAACGTCAGTCCCTTCACCTATCATTGTCACTCTATGTGTGTCTTCTACAACAACAATTCAGTCCGCTCTACCTATTGGACAAAGTTTGAATGAAGCAATAAAACATTTTCTACTCCACTCCCACCAACCACATTTTTGCACATTGTAGTTTGTGTTTCATTTCAATCATTTGTTTGAGGAACGGTATGAGTAACCAATCTCTCTTAGTGGTGGTGAGGCATTTGTTCTTGCTTACATTGAAGAGAAACCTAGTGGGGTGTATGTCAAGATAAAGATGGTGGTCGATAGTGTAGGATGGAAAATGGCAAAGAATGATAATGGGGTTTTAGACCAGTTTTGTTAATAGGTTGGCATGTATAGGCAGGTATTTCTATTCGAATTGTGAACCTCGTTACGACCACATTTAAAATCTCTTCTACTTCTAGTAAGTTCTCATGGTTTTCTCATATAAGTTTATTGGTCAAAAGAGGAAAACTTCTTCACCCAAAGGATGTTGCAATATTTGCAGCTCATCCTTTCCCTCAACTCCTCTAACAAGGTCGCCAACTATGCCCTCACCTCGAATATAGAGTTGTAGGGTCTCCACGTCGACACTCTCTAATGTGAGGAGGGAGCTAACACCATCATGGCCTCACTGTGTGAAATAATTTGCTATAGATAGTTTCCCTTCCAAGAGGGATTCTCTAGCTTTTACTATGATAAATTGCTCATCCACCTTGGTGATTTAGCTCTACCCCAACATGAGCAACACTGAAGACAATTCTTTGTAATTTTTGTAACCTTCATCAACGAGGGCATCAACATTTGGACTAAGTTTGAATTGAGGTACCTTGACCAAAGTGGCAAGGGGAGGCACAAAGTTCATAGCCATTTCGATCAAAGTCTTGAACACTGGCCTTGTACTTTCAAACACTATAAAAGCATGTTGTGAGTTTCCTTTCAGGGTTTCTATGTTGAATTAAAATAAAATTTGTTATTAGGGTTTTTGGGTTGAATTGCAAGAACTCCATCGAAGTTTTGTATGTAAATGAAGTTAAGAAATAAATGTTATATGCATATGGAATGGATGAATTTAGCATTCCCCAACATTGCTTCATTTTTTAAGATATATATGTATCACAAGTTTCAGCATAGCTGGTTGCCATGTTACTCTTTGAAGAGAACTCAAAACTACATTTCAACAATGATATAAGTGGGTTTAAAATAAATTTGTAACCAATTTTAAGATTTCACGAGGCCCTTTTTCTAACACCATATATATATCTAAATTTCTTTAGATTTCTCCCTACTTTATCTTTGTTTTTTTAACAAAATAAAATTTTCATTTGTATAAAAAAATCATGCTCCTCAATAGCAGCATCAAAGTACACCACAAAATATATTTATATCATGTTTTATCATACCACGAACAAAATACCTTTATATCATGTCTTATCCTACCACGAACATGGATTTCATGGTATAATAGCTCTTTTGGAGTATTAGTAAACAGCTTGGCAAAAACAAACCTAAAAACTAAACCCGAAAGCCTAAATTTACATATCAAGGTTACTTGTAGAAAATAACCAAGTATGCCATTGTTCAAACCATATCATTTTATTAAGCTATATTTTGCAAATTTACCCTTAAAAGGGTTCATAGATTATCTTTGAATATTAAATCAGATTTTATGTTTAATCTCCCAAAACTATACTATGTTGTTTGTTATATAGATGAGTACACATGCTACAAAATGCATTTAATTGTAATTGGCAAGGTGGTCATTCATGGAAATCCATGTGCCATGGGGTTTCATATTTTGTGATAGGACATGCTCCATGGAAAATCATATTCTTTGATGTTCATTATGTGTCTTGGTTCAAAAGTAAGGCTCCCATGCTTGCATCCATTACTTTCTTGAAGTTCATGTATCATAAGGGCAAGTTGATAATGATTGGAGGAATCAACAATTTTGAGATTAAAATGGAAATATGGATGTGGGGATTTACGAAGCAAGTACAAAGTGGGAAAAGGTGGATGGAATACTTAGAGAGTTCTCTGATAGATTCCCAGTGCTTCACTTCCATTGGTGTGGAAATCTTATCTATTTCACTAGCAAGAAATTCCCACAAATGTTACTATAAGATCACTTTTGCCAAACTTGGTGCTGAATAATATGTTGTCTAGAGCTTGTTGATCCTCATTACCACATTTTCAATGATTTTTTTCTCAACCTTAACTAGTGATCAGGTGATCAAATTTTGCTCAAAAATTCAAAGTGTTCGGAATCACTTCAAATCGGACGAGAGCGTAGGCCTCATCATTACGAACCCAACGCAACTCGTTTGGGTTCAAACGGACGTCGGGAGCGAGAGTTATCGTGTTCTGTTCAAATTTACAAACAGGCAAAAAAGGGTTGCTGACTATACAATCCGTATGGATGCTGACGTGGCAGGTTGTATGGCACATGGCAGGTCTTACGACATGTGGCAGGATGGTATTCGTACAGTTGGCAGGTGACTTGGCATGTTTGGCAGCGAATGGAGCGACGACATGTGGCCCAATTAATGGCCGCCACATGTCATCTTTTTATTTGGTTAAAACTTATGTCTTTGGCCGGAGTCGACCCTGCGACCTCTGAGCAGGGGCAACGACTTGGAAAAGATCCGCCAACCGACACGCCACCGTGTGTTACTTGTTATATATATGATTCGAATTGTATTAAAGTTTGAATATGCGGTGGTTTGGGCCGCGACCGGGCCGGGGCTTAGCCCCAGCCCTTGGTCGCGCGCTATATCATATATGACCACAGCTATGGTGTATGGCACGCGCGCGCGGTTAAAAATTTGTTCCAACGGTTATTACAACGACCGTCATTTGGCCTTTGACCATTGGCTTTTGAAACGGGAGCCCATATTTATGCTAGCGCGTGGTCGCATGGGTTGATATGACCTGACCCTTGACGGTTAGGGGCTAGGTGCGCCTGTAACTGTCCTACAGTTCGCACCGTTTGTGCGGTTGCGTCCGGTGCTAGGTTTTTACGCTTAAATAAGCGTGTGGGATAGGTTGAGCCAGAGGAGGTGTGTTTTGTAGATGAAGAGACAACAAGCTTGAAGGGGGGACTTCCAGGAAGCCTATCTTCTTCAATTTTTGGCCAAACGAGGTGCTGAAAAAGCCCAGCTAGGGGTTTTTGGATGTTATGAAGCCATTGGAGCAGTCTATTTGGCAGTTTGAGCATTGTAAAGCACATTTTTTATCACTTTGAGCAAATAATACAAATAATCCATTGGAAGCTGGACCAGGAGATGTAGCCCAAGAGAGGGGTGAACTCCTTTATCATTTGTTGTGTTATGTGTTTTCTGTTCATTGATTATGTTGCTGCTTATATGCATCTTGAATGAGTAAATCCTATTATAAGTTGTGTTGCAAAGTTGATCCATTTTCATTTTAACACATAAACTTTACTTGCAAATATTTTCAAGAATACAAGTCTTCTTCATTTTTAGATCAACTAGAGATGTGATTGATTTGAAATATTTCAAATTGGTTTATAAGTTACTTATGATGCTAGCAAATTTGTGTCATTGAATCAAGTTGTTGCAATTGATTCCCTTTAAAGGAAATTGACCCTTAGAATGAAGGCACTTGCATTGGAAGGAAACTTAGATGGAGAAAGAAGGTTTTTTGTTCACAACATCTATGATTTCCATCATGTATGCAAAATATTGTAACTATGAATGAGTCGAATGACCCTCTTTATTCCTTGAGATAATTGTCGATAGTTCATTCACCATTGTTAATAAGTAGAAAGCATGCATTGAAATTTGATCAAAAGTTCACCATTAGAAGGCTTAACATTTTCTTGAAATCCTACTCTAGTGCAATCCTTTTTCATGAAGTTGGATTCACAAAAAGAGGCCATTTAGAGATGTATACAAAAGAGATCGCCTATAAGATCCTTGTTAACAAGGATATTAACCCAATCATGTTGGTGTTTTTTGTTGCTACAAGTGATGTATGGTTCCATGTTTTACAACAATTAGACCTAGAGAAAATTAATTGTATTCTTGACAATAATCTTGTTACAGTGTTATTCACATTCAAAGTAATACAAAAGAAAAGAAAAAATCAGTGAGACATTAGCCCCTCAAACTCCAACTTGTGCATTTAATATTTGCAGAATGTATCATTGACCTTTAGGAGTTCATAACTATGAAGATCGTAATGTACAAATTAGAGGGGGAATCCAATATGAAAGATTATTTTCTTGTAGGTCAAACAATGCTACCAACTTTTTATCCTAGATTTTTTGTAATTTATGCAACTTTCACAGTAGTTTGATCATATGTATGTCTAAACAATATGTTTATGTTGCATAATTCATCATAAGGTTATTAAAGCATTAGTGATAAATTTTGCATGCAATACTTAACATTATCAAAGAACGTCATTCACATCAATACTTTGTACTACGAAATCGGCCAACAAAATTTTATATTTTCATATATATATTGACTTTTTTTTTTAATTCAAATTTATTATAAAAAAAATGAATTCATATTAATAATACTCAAATCTAATTATAATTTTGTATTACAATCCATTTATACATTGAAGACGGGTTTATTTCATATTCTATATACTTCAAACAGTTTTAATTGTTGCATCACGTTGGATGGATGGAAGCGATAGCCTCAGACGCGAACACTTTGGTCATATCCTCTCGCCACATCCATTTCGATTGGAGCTCAAATAGACACCCAGAAGCTTCATTTACTTAGCAGTCGGGCCTATGGAGCTCGCTAGGCTAACTTGTATGCCTAGCTCCTGTCTCATGCATCTTCCCGGAGCTCATGCATCTTCACCGGGAAGCACATCCTCCATCGTGCATGTACACTGCAGGGATCAGAGGAAATGGAGAATGGAGGATCAGAGGAAATGGATAGTATGGAGGATAGTCTAAGCATGAAGAAAGAAAATAGAGGAAGATGATGTGTTTCTATGTGTTTTTTTTATGGGACAAAGAACCAACACGTGTTTACATGGTGGTGTAGGTGGCCTTTGGATATCAAGTTCGATAGAAAAAGGGAGATGAACTATGCATGAGAGATAACATTTAATGTTAAGAAGTAATGCTAGAGTCATTTCTAGCATTACTTCTTTTGGCAAAAATAAATACTCAAATATGTTCTTTGAAGCAAACATAACCTAAGATATTGCTCCTTCTTTCTAGAGAAAAAGCCAAATAAGAAATTAAATTGGAAAAAATAAGTTAAAATTATATGAAGTTAGATCAAATTACATAAAACTCAAAAAAATAAATTAAAACAATTTAAAGTTATTAATCTTCGTGTTAACTAATTGAAAAAATGAAAATTGATTATTATAAATTTTAGTATTAGAAAATTGATTCAAGTAACCAACTATTTGAAAATAATGGTGCATAAACTTTCTATACAAGTTCTCATGCAACCTAGAAAACTCTTCTCAGTTTGAAATATTCATGAGAGTGAGTCATCTTTGAGTGACCATGATTTTTTATACACCACTTTAGTGAATGTTATGTTGGCATAGAATAGATCTTTTATTTTTAAAATATATTTAAATTTGTTATGTTAACATAGAATAGATCAATTATTTTTAAAAAATATTTAAATTTGTTACATTGACATATAACATATCAATTATTTTTAAAAGATATTTTAAATTTAAAAGCTCATTTAATGATTATGATTAGGAGAGAAAAAGAGTATGAACTCAAATTCAAAATTTCATACTAGTTTTTACTATTTTTACTTTTTATATAGTTATTGTTGAACTTTTTATGGTTGTATGTATTTTTATGTAATATCAAATGCTTTAATATTTCTTTTTAAAATATATATGTGAATTTTTTTTATATAATAATATGGATTTGTTATGATACAAATGTGGATTTGATTTCAAGTTGGTATATTGATTTGTTAGCATTTATTAAATTTTGAGTTTGGTTAAAACTTTATTTATATTATGGTACTTTCTTCAAACACAAAACTCGTATCCAAATTTGTCCATTCATTTCTCTAAATTTGAAACAAAAGAAAGGAGAATATTTGTGATTTTTGATGTTATCTTTATTTCATAAACAAATTGTTGTCTCGTCAAATAATTAATCTCAAATATCTTGTCATGCACACTTTACAATTTTTTTTATTATAATTTATGCCGGATACATTATCATAAATTTTCTAGCATATTTGATGCTGTCATCTCTCTTTACCATATCCTTCAAGATGCACCCTTCTAACTATGAAGGTTTCTTTGTCAACCCATGGGAAAGGTTACCTTTCTTTGTGAATTTTTTGATCATTTTGTGGAAATATAGTATTTTGTATGTGTCACAACCACAGACATGGTGTATGCCTAAACATACTACATATACAGTTATAAGCAATGTGCTCTCACATTTGGCATAGGACACCTTTAATAGCATGGTTTCCATCAAGTAGTATGATAGGTTGACTTTCTTGCAAACCTTACACTCTATATGCATTGCCTCCATCTTCATTAATCCACTAAAATATTAGTACAATGGTAGAGGGGGAGTAAGGGTGTGAGATTAGGCTTAGTATAATGTACGATGTTAATGAATCTCTTACTTCTTCTCCCATTTCCTCTATCTTTTTCATATGTTATTTGGGTCTTCACAGCAGTGAAATCAACTATAATCTAACATGTGTACCATCTATAATCTAACAAATGATGTTTCTTATAATAATAAAATTTATCATTCTTATTGAAACATTTGTTAAAAGATCTATCAATCTTTGCATTCTTCTTTTTCAGGTTTAGGAAAGGATTCCTCCTTTTTTGGCATTGGGTTCAAAATCATTCCTTGATTCAATACATTTAGAGTATTTTGAACAAAGTTGAGTTCTTCTTTCAAATCCATGTTCAACTACTCAATATCTTGAAGAGTCCATTATTTCCCTCCTTCTAGTTCCTTCGCTACTTCTAGAGCTTATTTGTATGTTTTTGGCCTTTGGGATTTATTAGCATATATTGATTATGATGATGATGATATATGTTATATTAACATATATTTTACATGGGTTGATTCCAGGAAAGAATCAATCCATATTTTGCAATTCTAATGCTTGATAATTTAGCATTGATGTTAACTCTTTGAATCAAGAGTTATATTTGTGAATAGATTCTTCAATCTTTTGTTGATGGTTGAAATGACCTAAGATGAACATTTGGTTATGTGTGCTCTTGTTTGAAATATTATTGACTTCATCCTAGATTTTGAAGTCCAACTATGACATGGAATAGAAGCAAAACTTCTAAAATATATATACTTTGTTAAAAACAACAAATCTCACTCTCTATAAATGAATAGGTATGTCAATATGTTGGAAGATGATTATTAATCCAAATCTAATCATATCAGTATGTGTAGATTCCACATTTGAATGTGAGAGGTGACTTCATCATGTTCATATGCTTCTATAAACATCTTGACTTGTCCCTTTACCTTCTTCCTACCTTAATTCTGAATACAATTCGAATTCCCTAATAGCTTGTTATCATAACAAACCTTTGTCCTCCACGAAAGAAAGGGAGAGTAAGAAAACATATGATCAATACTTTTTCATTCATTTTGATATAATTTTATTATTGTTAATTATATTACACTAGGATACAATACATTTTAGTGGGTTACCATCTTGAGGGTCAAGAACTTTCATCTCCATTCATGGTTCTTCATTTCTTCTTATAAGTGATGATGGACATGAAAACTTGTATAGTGCCATAAACTAGAATAGACATCATGTATGAAGTATAGTCACATGTATAATGGTGATCAATGTCAAGTGGTATGAATCATATGTTTCTTTGACTACATTGGAGGTTTGGTAGTGGGCATATTTCAACCCTAATAATAGTCTTATCATGTAATTCATTATGAGCTCAAGTATCTATGTGAAAATTTCAGAAAACACCTCTTAATGCAAATTCGGAAATTTTACTTCAAACTTCAAGTTCCCAAGTTCTATTTCCTATAAACATTCAACCTTAGAGATGAATCTGAAATATAAATTATAGTGGTATATATTTCACTTATGTCCAACCAAATACAGAAGGCAACACAAGAAAACAAACATCAAACAATTGTACTTCAAGGGAAATATTTTTCCTACCCTTTGGGCATAAATCCCAATATATAACAGATCTGAAAATTACTTATTATGACAAATTTCTTACAGACATAAATATACCTACTTAGCATTTATATATTTGTCAAATCACTCAACAAAATATGTTCAATATTATGTTTGATTAGCATAAATAACCAACACTAGAAACTACTCAAACACCATGAGAACATAACTTGAAAATCAAATCTACAAGTACATAAAGTTTGTAAAATAAGGAACTCTTCATATATGCATAAGATGAAGTTACAAGTACATATATACAAACAGCTTATACAAATTTGCACAAGATAGTCCTTCAATCTTATCACAAACTAGGATTCTCCAATGCCCTCCAAACCCTAGATAGGGAAACCACAACAACTAGAATCACACCAACTATCAAACATTGGCCACCAACTCCTCCTAGCTAGGAATCACTCCAAACCAAAGTTGATCCCTCAACCAAATATCTACAACTAGCAATCATTCATTGTCATCGACAAGTCCTCTTTGGAACCTACATTTGCATCATATAAGTGTACAAGAAAAAACAAGATACTCTTCCACTATATTCTCCACATCAATCAGTCCAAGTAGTCCTAAGGTTTTCAATGCCACAAAACCCTAGTCTTATTCTCTCACAAGAACAAGTGCTCTATGTTTCTCCCATACCCTATATTGCTCTTTCTTCTTAGGGTAAACCCTTACCCTCATGCCTTGATTGCATTAACACAAGAACCCTATCACACTAAAAAAGAGTGAAAAGTACAATGAAAGAGACAAGTTCACTCTAGCTCTCAATTCTCTAATAAAAATATGTGATTGGCATATATGATTACTGAAATAATTCTATCCTCCCTTTAGATATATTAAAGGTGAGGGAAACCAACAATAATAAAGTGCACAAGGTCCACCAACAAGCAACCTAACTAATCACTAGATAGGTCCACATGTGAAGCACTCCAATTCCAAGGTGGCACATGTCAAGCTCCAAGTTAAGTATATCCAACCAACAAGGTTCCCAAGGTGAGAACTCCAAAATACAAGGTCCAATGCTCCTCTTCCAAGGATATCCAATGCTCAAATGCTACCTCCAGAACCATGCACACCTCCTTGAACACTCCTCGGACCAAGCATTATGAATTCAAGTTGAAGCCTCCATGTGACCCCGTGCTACCTATAGCTTAACTCCCTCTTCCTAAATGCCCAATGCTCCTCCTCCAAATGGGTTCACCTCCCAATCAAGAAAACAATCCCACCATGTGCAACTCATGAAGAATGTCACCATGTCATATAGGAAACCAACCTCCTCAGGAAATCCACCACATAAGCATCAAGTCAAGATATATCAATCCATCAATAAGATAATATAACAAACCATAAATAATATATCTCCAATGTGTATGTCCAATAAGACACAACCAAGGGTAGGCATAACACCATGCACTCCATGTCACATGAATCACTTCTAGGCATGGTGAAAACACTTTCAGAGTAACCCCAAAAGCCAAAACTCCCTATTTATGAGGAAAGTGTTTTCACAAACATCAATATTCTTCCTCTACATCTCAACTAAATATACCATCTACAAATTTGATTTTTTTGCAATCACGTAATCGATTACTATCCCCTGGAAAGGAATTGTCACTAAAACATCATTATCCTCATCAAGGCATAACTCCTCACCTCCTCAAAGAAACTAAAAGGTTCACAAATGGAAGTAGCCAATGCAATATGGTTAGCATATCTTCTAGGAGGTATATTCACCCTCATCAAATATTTGGGCACTCTATATCCTCATGTGCATCCCGCAATGCTCGAGTAAGATCTTGGCTTCTTACAAGCTAGTCATGTTGGTTGTGGAGCCTGATTATCTTCCTGATTCGGAGGTTTGTTTTAGTTGTACTTGGATCCCATTTCCTGACGAGGCAGTGTGGGGAGGCTTTCCCCCCCACTATTGTCGTCAGGGGGGTCCAGGGGGGGCGACGACAATTAGTGGAGCCCCCCTGATGGGGAATTCGGGGGTAGTGCCCCCGAAGAGAAAATTTGGAAAATTTTTCCTTGTAAAATATTGTAATTTTGTAGTCAATTTGGACTATTCATTATAAGGTCACAAATCTGACGGTAGAATTTATGTTAGGGTTTTTTTCCCTAGAAGGAAACACTCTTTTCATGAGGGAATTGTATTGCGGCTATGTATGTGCGTGAATATTGTATTCTGATATAGGAGATTGTGAGAGAAAGAATTGGAAGTTACAGTGGGTGTGTTGTGGGTTGCATCCCTTCATTTTGTTGGATAATAATAAAGGAAGGACCTGGAAATTTCTCTGGTGGACGTAGCCCACACTGGGTGAACCATGTATATATGTGTCTCTATTGTATTACGTATCTTCTTTTTTTATTTCCAAATTTATTTTATTGTATTTCTCTGCGATCTTGTTTTTCTAACAATTGGTATCAGAGTGAAAGGTAACTCGCAAGAAAAGAGGGTTCCTAGTTCGATTGGGAGCAATGGAGGAAGATGGAAAGTTTAGGGTCGAGAAAATTAACGACCAAAACTACCAATTATGGAAGATGCAGATGGAAGATTATTTATATCAGAAGTATCTATTCCTACCATTGGGCAGAATAGCAAAGAAGTCAACGACCATGAAGGACAAAGAATGGGAGGTTCTTGATAGAAAGGCACTAGGAACAATATGACTGAGCCTAGTAGCGTCGGTGGTTTTCAATATTTCAAAAGAAGAGACAACAAAGAAATTAATGGACGCATTGGATAAACTGTATGAAAACCCTCTATGTCTAATAAGGTATTTCTAATGAAGCGATTATTTAATATGAAGATGTCAAAAGGTGGGTCTGTTGCCGATCATTTAAATGAATTTAATACGGTTACTAATCAGCTAAGTTCTGTAAAAGTGGACTTTGATAATGAGGTTAGGGCTCTTCTAATCATGTGCTCATTGCCAGAAAGATGGAATGGCTTGCTCACGGTTGTACGTAACTCTATCTTTGGTTCAAACACTCTAAAATTTGATGTTGTTGTTGGTGTTATCCTTAGCAAGGAAATGCGATGGAAAATCACAAGTGAGACAACAGGTAATGCATTGGCCGTGGATAAAAGGGAAAGAGAAAAGGATAGAGGAAAGGGCTCAGAGAACCATGGGAATTCCAGGAAGGGCAGATCCAAATCCAGACTAGGAAAGATACAGTGATGGAATTGTGGGAAGAAAGGACATATGAAGAAAGACTACAGAGCTCCAAAGAAACAAATAGGTGGATAGCAAGAGAAAAATCAGGAAGCAAATGTAACCGGTGATGTGTTACAAGATGCTTTGATTCTTTTTGTAGACAATATTTATAAGTCTTGGGTAGTAGATTCAGGGGCTCCATTTCATTCCACACCCCATAGGAAACATTTTCAAGATTATGTTCAAGGTGATTTTGGACAGGTTCACTTGGGTGATGATACACCATGAAAAATTGTTAGAATGGAAAAGGTACAAATAAAACAAAAGAATGGAAACCAATGGTTGTTGAAAGAGGTAAGACATGTTCCATATCTAAGAAAAATTCTAATTTCAACAGGGTAGTTGGCAAGTGAAGGTTGTATTTCTACATTTACAGATAAGGCGTGGAAGGTCACCAAAGGATCATTGGCGATAACAAAAGGAGAGAAAGTAGGTACATTGTATTTATGTACTGGTAATACAACTCTTCTATCTCTTTAGCTTCTACAAGAGTGGATACAACACTGTGGCATCATAGGCTTGGACACATGAGTGAGAAGGGGATGCAGATACTTCACAAAATAGATTTATTTCCAGATATTAAACAAATTGATTTTGATTTTCGTAAGCATTGTGTTTATGGAAAACATAAGAGAGTTAGATTTATTAGAATCGGAAAGGAAAATAAGAGTGAAATTTTAGAGCTTGTGCATACATATGTATGGGGACCAGCTCGGGTATCATCTCTTGGTGGCTCTCGTTATTGTGTTACTTTTATTGATGATGCAACTATAAAAACTTGGGTTTATTGCATGCAACAAAAATCTGATGTTTTTAACTCTTTTAAGAAATGGAAAGTTTTAGTTGAGAATGAGAGAGGAAAAAGGTTGAAGTGTCTCATATCAGAAAATGGAGGTGAATATTGCATCAAGGAGTTTGATTATTATTGTTCATACCATGGGATTCGTAGAGAGAAGACAGTTCCAAGAACACTACAAGAAAATGGTGTATCAGAAAGGATGAACAAGACAATCATGGAGCGTGAAAGGAGTGTGAGATTGCATGTTGGGTTTCCCTTACAGTTCTGGGAAGATGTTTTAGATATTGTTGTTTACTTAATAAACAGAGAACCTTCAGGCTCTTTGGATGGTGGAATTCTAGAGGAGGCATGGATAGGTAAAAAGTTAAACTATCCTTTTTTAAGACTTTTGGTTGTGAAGCATTTTTCCATATTGATAAAGAAAATAGAACAAAGCTTGAGGCAAAATCCAATAAGTGTACCTTTATTGGATATGGTGTTAATGATTTTGGTTATCGCTTATGGGATTATGAAAATCACAAAATCATTAGGAGTAGAG
>SNQJ01S0028986.1:97168-118691 GCA_010110895.2 Picea sitchensis
ATCACAAAGAAGACGAACTTCCTGGTTTGTGAAATGACCTTACCGTATTGCTTAGGAGAGATTAAAGAAATAGCGGTAGGCGACGCTACCTCCGGTATCCTGTACAATTATCTACCCAAAATAATAATAACATTACGGGTTCTAGACTCATACACAGCATGTTGCTTCCACAAATATGGTTGGCCTAAAAGAACATCACAAACTTCAAGGGGAGAAATATCACACAATACCTTGTCTTTGAAGGTCTTGATGTTGTAGGGAAGACGAAAATGTTGGTTGACTCGGATATCTCTTCCTTGGTGAAGCCATCCGATGGTGTAGGGTTACAGGTGTGGTGTTATCGACAGGTCCAGCCGCTTGATGACCTCTGCAGAAATCATGTTCTTCTAACTACCGCTATCGACAATGAAATGCAGCGGGGTCCCCTTTACCCACATATGTGAGTGAAAGAGGCGTTCCCTTTCCTCTGGTTCTTCTAGTTCGCTTGGTTGGACTTTGGTGGTAGCAACAATGGCACTAGGTTTGGCATCGATGATCCACTTTCAACTTTTTGGATTTGATTCAGAGTCAGAATCTGCCTCTGACTTGGAATCTTTCAGCTCGTCCACCGGTGACTTCTTGGAGTGACATTATTCGGTATTGTGCCAAAGGATTTTATGGTATTCACACCATTTTCCCATGTCCTTCTTCGACTTCTCATTACCCTTCTTGGATTGCAGCTTGGAATGGTTGTCCTGAGAGTGGACATATGTTCCTTGTCCCTTGTTTTGTGGGTTGGGTCCGCCTTTGCCCTGCTTCAGCTTTCAGGAGTTTGCAGATCCAAAATCTCGCATGTTCTACTTAAATTTATGCTTGATCTTGACAGCATATCTATAAGCCGCACCTAATGATGCGATGTCCAGAAAATCCATTTTTGTTTGAATGTATCTACACAGACAGTCATGGTATTTGAGCACCAGATGTCGTTCATAGTTTTTGATACCCAATTTGGTGCGTAGGGTATGGAAAATATTGGTGAAATCTGGTACTGTTTGGTCCCTTTCCTGACGCAACATGGTCCGTCTTGAGTATTGTTCATCGTAGCTTCCAATAGGCTAGTATTGTTCTTTAATGGAATCCCATGTGGGGGCGACCGTAAATATTGTAGATTCCTCTATGTCCCTTTGCTCACAGTAAGTATCCCACCAATCCTTAACATGGGGGATGGCCTTGAGGAGTGCAAAAGTAATATTTTCCAGGAAAAATTGTGGACCGAAAAATACCCTTCGAACAGATTCAACCATTTATCTACAACATTTGCATCTATCACTCCTTCAAATAATGGAATATCAAAATTTACTTGTACCTTGAAGGGGGTCGCATGGCTACTTGATGAAGATGTTTTTCATGTGGGCAGCCGCCGAAGGATTTGTGCAAAGTTGTCCATCATTATGTTCCTTTGTCGCGCAGGGGCTTCCTCGAGAAATTTTTTAAAAGGATCTCCTGCTCCATCATCTTTATTCTAATCCCCCATGGGTTGTTGTCGGGCTCGACGTGGCATATATTGCAAAGGCTCGACTGGTTCGAGTCCCAACTTCTTGTACCCATATCTTGTCGAGGACATGCATGAAAAAAAAAATGAAAAGCAGACCGCTCTGATACCACTGATCTGGATTTATGAGAGGAACAAAAGGAATAACAGACTGAATACAATAACACAGAGATACAGAGAACAACAACAGATATCTAGTGAACAATAACTTATATTGAATAATAAAATAGGTTGAAACTGTAAAACTGCAGAACTGAAAACAACTTGCTCAAATGGTGGTAGCTATCTGTGAGAAGAGATGTGGTTGTTACGCACATCTGTCTGAGCAGAATGATTACAATGAGGCTCCAAAGTCCCTTTTAAAATTACTCGTGAATGCCAAAACCCTAGACATCCAAAAACCTAACCCTAGGAGATGAAACACCAAAAGTTATGTGGGCCCCGATGGGTAAGTTGGTACCTCAACTTCCTGGGGTCGTAGCTTTTGCATACGACCTTCGTTTTAGGTGCGTGATAGCCCGTTGGAAAGGTCTTCTCGAGAACTACACATTATGCCATCAAAAAGTGACTATGTCTACATTTTGAATGTGTCAAGGCAAAAAAACACTATTTAGAGCTCCAAAACGGCCTTGGAAGTATATAAAGATGTGTTGACATGAAAACTTCCAAAATAAGCTAGTTGGATTAAGTGGGCATACACCAGTCTCCATTTGGAACATGTGTAGGGCTTCAAACAGCCCTGGAAGTGTAGAACCCACAATTACAAAGAAGTACAGAATATTGTGTTGAACTAAAACTGTCAAGAAAAAATTGTCAAGAGGAGCCAATTGGAATAGGTGGGTGGCCACCAACATCCACCTGGATCACTTTCACTCAGTATAATCCTTCCAAGGTATCATACACCTCCTTACTAGTATTCTTCTTTGTAATGTGAGTAATCAAATGATTTTTCACCAAACCAAGAATGATTATCTTTGTCTTTCCCTCCTTAGAATGCATGGACAACAATTTCAGATCAGTATATGCAATGATCACATTCTCAATATGCTTCTAAAGCTTAGCCTCTTCCAATAACATTTACAGCCTACACTTACAAGGTGTAAAATTAGAAGCACCTTCCAAACTACAAACTCTCTAATACTAAGAGTAGTCATCCTTACCGCAATCTGAAACAACCTCAAAGTAACAATCAACAACAAATCAAGTAGAATAACTCTTCTAGGAATAACCTCAAAAGCCAACAATCCACTCGTACAAAATTTATGCTTTTAAATCATAGAACTATAAATTCAATATTCTATTTCTCTATTAGCATGCCAACAAATATTGCATTTAAAAATACTCATGTGGTGAATATTTTGCAATAAGTTGATATGTGTTTTTTTAAAGATCCAATCACATCCCTCTTCCAAAACATTTCTAGAATAGTTACACTTGATTCTCAATTTGTATGCACATAATTATTTAAAAATAAATAAATATATATTTTAATCAATCTCAACCATTCACATACAAAATATATAATTTTAACAATTTTCTTATTTTATGTTTTGTGGCTCTTTACGTATTGCAATATTAAAATATTTTCACAAGAAAATGTTTATCTCTATATATAATCACAAAATTGACAAGCATTAATCTTTTGATGAAGCGAAGTTGATTATCATATACGAATATCATGAATGAACATAATTCGTTAGTATTTAGAATAATCTATTTACATTCATGAGCTATAACCTCTTGGGTTATATAGAGTGAGAATCTTGAATCTTGTATAATTTTTATAAATTGAATAAAAAATTGGTCATAGTAGGCTTTTTGATAATGGCAATAATAATAGATGCTTTGAAAATATGGGAAAGGAATATCAAAAATAAACCTACTTAAGTTTACAATGTTTTCTTTACTTTTATTGCTTACTTATAACTATTCTCATTCTTAACAAGTGTTGCATGGCAGCGTAGTCCCTGCCAGGTTGGGATGGGAGTAAATGCGACCTAGTACATACACGTGGTTAGAAAGTTGAAATACAAGTGGTTTGCATGCAAAACATAGTATTCCCGAATTAGTTCTTCCTTAAAAATATAAAAAATTATCAACATTTCAAATGTTGTTGGACACAAAAAATTTAGCATTACTGAATTAGTTATCTTTAAAACAAGGGCTCCTCGACACAAAATAAATTGAAATTTATGAAATTATAGGTTCCTGGACAGTGTAAATTATACATATCAAAAAAGTGATTTTATAAAGTAGATATTTAGTTTTATACATACGAAATATGTACTTTTATAATGTATTGCAGGTTGTCGCGCTGGCGGGCTCAAAATTGGGCCTCTAATATTCTGTGTCATACAAATAGCACTGACAGTTCCGCGATACACAAATTGAAAAGCAGAGTTGCGGACTATAGAAATTTATCAGAAATTAATAAATTATGCATACGAAATATGTATTTTTATAAAGTAGATATTTAGTTTTATACATACGAAATTTGTACTTTTATAAAGTATGGGGATGAGATTTTATCGAGCATGCACGGAGCCCTCATTGCATACTTAGCCAGTTTTTGGATCGCAGGTTCTCGGGCTGACGGGCTCAAAATTGGGCCTCTGATGTTTCGTGCCCTACAAATAGGACCGATAGTTCCGCGATATACAAAATGACACATGGAGTTGCGGACTATAGAAATTTACCAGAAATTAGTAATGTTTGTTACATATCTCTGGAAATTACATGAACATTTAAAACCATATAATAGAATAGTAATAACGTTTGTTACATAGGTTCGTGGAGAAAAACACAAAAAATTTAACATTCTCAAATTAGTTTGCTTTAAAACTAAGGCTTTTCTTGGACAAAAAAAATATAACATTGCCGAATTAGTTTTCTTTGCACACGTTTTATAGAGCATGCAAGGAGCCCTCATTCCATACTTAAGTAGTGTTTGGATCGCGGGTTCTCGGGCTGGCGGGGTCAAAAATGGGCCTATGTTGTTATGTGTCCTACAAATAGCACCGAGAGTTTTGTGATATACAAATTGACAAGCAGACTTGCAAACTATAGAAACTTATTATAAAATAAATAATGTCTGTTACATATCTCTGGAAATTACATCAACATTTAAAACCATACAATAGAATAGTAATAGCCTCGGTTACATAGTTCCGTGGAGGAAAACACAAAGAAATTAGCATTCTCGAACTAGTTTGTTTTAAAGCAAAGGGTTATGGACACAAGAGAAATCGAAATCTATCAAAGTATAGGTTCCTGGACACCCAAAAAGTTAGCATACAATAGAATAGTAACAACGTCGTTCAAGACAAAAAAAATTAGCATATAATAGGACACAAGAAATGTAGCAGATCCGAATTAATTTTCTTTGGAACAAACAAGAAAGGTTCCTGGAAACCCAAAATTTAGTATACAATAAAGGCATTGTCGAATCAGTTTTCTTTGGAATTTATCAAAAATTAATAATGCATGTTACATGTTTCTGGAAATTTAAATGCATTTGTCATATAGACTAGGATTGGAGCTCATGCAGACCATAAAAAGAAATAAGTACAAGAATTAGGAAGGTTGAAAGAATAAGTGCGCGACGGTAGAGAGGAAGACCTGAAAAGAAGAAATTGGAAGTTATGAGTCTTTGGTTACAGTTTTTTATTTAAAGAGGTCATAAGTGGATTGATAAAGAAAACAAGATGACAGCACAGACTTAAACTGGATTGATAAAGAAAAAAAGATGTCAGTATAGACTTACTATGAAGCCGATGCGTTTTTTTTTGTTGTCGTCGATGGTTAGTGGAGTCCTGTTGACCGGTTGTAGCCCTTCCTGGACGAGGTTGTCCATTCTCTGTTGGAAGCATTCTTTGACGTAGCTTTTCATGGGGGTCGTGTTGATTTCATCCTAGATTTCTATGTCGTAAAGGTTGTTTTCTAATTTCCTTAGATCCATTGAAATACTATGCAGACTTTGTTCAATTTCTTCATTATGTGTTGCATAGTCCAGTACCCAGCACTTGTGAACATCTAGACAATGTTCAAGTATGCCGTAAAAATTTTCGAAAGACAACCCCTTTAAAATATCAACTTGTTCCTGGAAGGCTTCTTTGGTGATTGACAAGGATTTGAGAATTAAGTTTGGATATTGAACCTCGTTTGTAGTTCCAGCTAAGTCCATCTGGAGCAGGCTTGTGAATAAATATTCCTTTTCTGATATGACTTGTTTACATGATTTGACAATGAGCTCCAGGTTGTTAACTTTCTTTTGCCAGCATGCTTTTACTTTTTTGGTTCGCTTTGGGGAGGGGAGTTTCTCTTGTCTTATTTTCAGTTTTGATGTGTTGATGGCATAGTTAGAAAAATGGGCGAGCACCTGATCACAGAAATGTTGTTCATTCTTTAAATTCGCCTCCAAATGTTGCAGGAAATCATTGGCCTTCTTTCCGAAGGAAACTAAATTTTGTGATGTTTCCCAAGCTTTGGTAACTAGCTACATTTTTTTGTTGATGTTATTCTCTACAAGGGCTCTAGAGCATGCAAGGAGGGTAGAGTATACTTTCATCTTGGTTGCAGTGGTAGCAGGCATGATTTTTGCCAAAGAACTGGCAAATTCTGGGGTTGCAATGAAAGCCTTCTCAAATTCGTTGAAGCGGTCTTTCAGATTGGCATTTTCCGTCTCAATTCCTCTAATGGAATCACGAAGAATTTCATCGGTTACCTAGTGAAATGAGGAGATTTTGGACGGCCGCATTTCCCTAAAGTTAATCTCTGTGCGAGATTTTCCTTTCCTATTTGGTACATCTCTCTTTTCAATGACCATACTTTTAGATTGGCTGTCAAAAATAGCGCTCTAGATTACGAAGGATTCATCTACGTCAAAAAATTTGGTCTCAGATATTTCCATCATGGACGACCCAATTTTTTGCATGTGCTCAGTTTCAATTTCAAGTTGCAGTTTTCCACTTTCAATTTTGGGCTCCTCCGCCTGCCCTACATTGTTTTTTCTCTTCTTTGTCGGTGGAATTTTGTGAGAACTATCAATATTTATGCGAGGAGGGTTCTTATCTCTTCCTTCGTTCGAAGATTTATGAGTTTCTTTTTTACTGGGGTGGACCGTCGAAGTGATGCTCTGTGATGTCATGCTCTTGGGAGTGCTGGCGGGGGACTGTGTACTCTTCTCACCGGATACTTTTTCATGTTTTTTTGTACAATTAAATCGCGCTTTGCAATGTCTCTGCGTCACAATTGGCAGAAACAAGATTTTTGTCGACATTGTCCCTGTCTTGGGTCAAGTGTCTATGGATAAAAGAGGTGTTAAAGCCAATAGCTAGTCAATGTTCTCGAAAAATTCCATTAGGGTCGAACCCTTTTAGCCTTTCAGTGTACGTTAGGTTCAATTTCTTGAAAATGGGCGGCAAACTCGTCAATCTTTTTTATGTTTCTACGCACGAAGTCTCCGACTTTCCAGGGCAGAGGAATGAACTATTTTTTTTCTTGTCATGGAAAAAATGCAACCAGTGGTTGTATTGCCTTGTTATTTCTGCAACAAACATCTTGTCTGTGATGTGGCATGGAAGGAAGGCAGGATTTTCCTTAGATCCAAATACCATGAGGACACTATGATTTTCCTCTTTCTCAAGTGTGCCATTCCTGTTCAAAAACTTGGTTTCCTGGCCAAACATCCGTGGAGCATCCTTGCCTAACAGTAAATCTTTGAAAACTGATACAAAGCCATTAAAAACTTCATAAAAACAATGGGAGGCCTTGTGCCTCCACAGGGCCTCGTTCCAGAATGTTACTGGGTCAAATCCACAGTTTATTTTATTGGAAAGAGAAAGTTTTGGAAACGGGTAGCAATGCACAATTGCGAAAATCAAGTAGGATGACATATAAAATTTATTCGATTATTTGAATCGTGACAACTAGGAACAGAGCTCAATGGAAATTAGCTTCCCCTAATCGAAAATGTATTGTTCCTTGACTGTGAAATAAAAAATATAAATAATTATATGGGAAATGCTTGTCGTGGATGCCTGTCATGTTATTCTTGTAAATAGCCAAGAAATTTCCCAGAATGGATTTCTAAAGGAACTTACCTGCAACCTTGTGATATCTTCAGGAATTGTTGTCGGGTATTCGAGGAAGTCGTCTAAGATGTCCAACCCATTATCATGTTTTTCTTGAAACTGCTTGCAGTCTTGTCCTCTGAACATCAATGTTGGCTCCGGCAATTTCAACATGTCGCGGAAGACCTGAGGTGACAAAGAAATAGGAGAATGGTCGCGCAGTGGAATAATTCTTTGGCCTGGAATATATTTTTTGGCGCACCAAGAGACCACCTCCTTACAGTCAAAAACCTCAGGGGCGCAGCTTGCACGAGCGATTCTAGAGGTCCAAATCACTTCGTTCTGGGTGGAATGGGATGGATAGTAAAAGTATGCCATGGACCAATGGAAGTTTTGGTCCTCGTGTGCGAACATATTTACTGTATCTCCACAAAAATGTTGTCGACCTGCTGCCATAAGTCTACAAGAATGTTTGTTTGCTCCAGACGATGAATGAAATGAAAAGTTGCAAGGGATAATATAACCCTGTGCAAATTTTGGTCCAAAGCATGTGAATGGGAGATGTCCTCGAGACTTTTATTGATTAATGAAAATTTGGATGGTTGTTGCATGATGCGTTGTTAACATTAAACACTAGTAATTGCATACATAAAAATGCGGACATGGCGGATATTGCAATGAGAGATTAAGCATTGTATATTTCTTGAGCGGACCAACACGATGACGCGTGTTCGAGATGAACAATCGGAAGGGACAAAATAACTCTCTGCGCATCTTGGTTTAATGCATAATAATGGGAGATCTCCTCGAGTGTTTCTCCCATTAATGACAATGTTGATGGTTCCTACATGGTTATCTATTAGCATGAAAGGTTTCTAATTGCATAGTAAGAAAGTACAAAGGTCGCGGGCACGGGAAAAAAACAGCTTCAAAACAAGGTTGCAAGGTACAACCGTTAAAGGTGAGGGCGCGAGGGTCAAATTGTATGTCTCAGAAATTTTTGAGTGCAATACGTGTAACAGCGAAGAGGGTATGGTAGGACAGCCCAGAGGGCAATTTGTATATGAATAGTAAGAGCATAACTAATGTATATCAGGAAGGACAGGAAGTTAGTGGGGATGGAAGGCAACGAGAGATACTTTGAAACATTTGTGAGTCGTGGTAGAGTGAAGCTTGCGATTTCGACGAGCACGCGCTGGAATTGTAGATCACGGAAGTTTTGAGTGCAAGATGTACACGATGCAACAAGAAGCAGAGTTTGAAACTGTGAACCTGCCAACCGTGGCCATAAAATTGGCCAAGTATGGAAAGCAACAACGGTCAGTCGGATTTGTCGTGTGATTATATAGATGGAGATAAATATATGTCAACCCACCAACGCTAGAACCTGCGATCATAGAAATGAGACTAAGTATATAACCACAAAGAGATAATACAAGGGAAGAAGAAAAGGGAAAAAGGACCAACGAGTCCGCGATGGAATTGTAAATCACGGAAATTTTGAGTGCAATATGTATATCACAGAACAAGAAGCAGCAGAGTTCGAATGCACCAACCTGAAACACTGACTAAGAATTGGAGATTTCATGAACCCGTGAACAAGAGGATCCAAAATAGGGTCACAAGGTCTTCCCAGAACACGTGGTGGCCCGAGGATCAAATTGTATCGTTCGAAACATTTGAATGCATAATCTGTAACAAGGAAGAGGGGACGATGTCGAAACTCGGTAGTCAATTTCTATATTGCGAAGGGCTGGATGCGAACTGTTTCGTATTACTGTGTGCATATGTCACTTGTAAGAGTCATTAGTAAGAGCATAACCAATGTATATTAGGAAGCACATTTATGAACCGTGGTACAATGAAGCTTGCGAGTTCAAGGAGTATGCAGTAGAATTGTAGATCACGAAAGTTTTGAGTGCAAGATGTACATCACAGAACAAGAAGAAGTAGAGTCCGTGACTGCCAACCTGGCAACCGCGGCCATGAAATTGGCTAAGTGTGGAAAGAAACAGTGGTCGGTCAGATTCCTCGTGTGATTATATAGATGGAGATAAAGATGTCAACCCGCCAATGCTCCAACCCGGGATCATAGAAAGGCGACTAAGTATATAACCAGAGATCTATAATATAGGAGAAGAAGAAAAGGGGAAAAGGACAAAGGAGTCTGCAGTGGAATTGCAGATCACGGAAATTTTGAGTACAAGATGTGAACCCGGTAGTCAATTTGTATATTGCGGAGGATCGGATGCCAACTGAGGCAGCAATAGATACTTTGAAACATTTGTGAACCGTGGTACAACGAAGCTTGATGCCAACCCAAAACAGTATCCAAGAGTTGCACATTTCGTGAACCCGACAACAAGAGGATACAAAATAGGCTGACAATGTGTCTACAGAAGACGCAAGTTCCCAACATTCAACTTGTATCGTTTCGAACATTTGAATGCATAATCTATAACACGGAAGAGCGGACGATGTCAGAATCCAGTAGTCAATTTGTATATTGCAGAGGGTGTGATGCCAATTGTTTCGTACCTCTGTGTCCAGTTATCACTACTAAGAGCTAATTTGGTATTGAAAATATTTTTTTAGATACGGTTAGATACTTCATAGGGATTAGTAGCCGTAAACAATGGAAATATCCACCCCGCCAGCCCTGCATTATGTGTGTCAATTTGTATATCGTGGAACTGGAAGCGTTGTTTCGAGGACACGGAACAATAGAAGTGCAATGTTGAGTCATCCAGTCCGCAGGTCCACTTGCCAATTTGTATATCGCAGAATTATGGGTGCTATTTGTAAGACATGCAACAATGGAGGCCCAATTTTTAGCCCACCCACCCAAGAACCCGTGATCCAAAATGTCGCTAGGTATGGAATGCAGAATCCGTACATGCTCTATAAGATATCATGTCCTTACTTTATAGTCCCATAATACACGGGAAGAAAAAAAGGGAAAAACGACAGAGTAGTTCGAAGTGGAATTGTAGATCACGGAAATTTTGAGTGGAAGATGTATATAATGGAACAAAAAGGAACAGAGTTCAATTGCGCCAACTCGGCAACCGCGGGCATAAAATTCACTAAGCATGAAAAGTAACAGCGGGTGATCCAATTTCCCATGCGAGGATATAAATGGAGATGAAATTGGCACCAACCCGGCAACCATGGACATGAAATTGGCCAAGTATGGAAAGCAACAGTGGCCGGTCAGATTCGTCATGTGATTATTTAGATGGAGATAAAGATATGTCAACCCACCAACGTTGGAGTTGCACATTTCATGAACCTAGCAACAGGAGGATCCAAAACATGCTAAGAAGGTGTCTGCAGAAGACGCGAGGCCCCAACATTCAAATTGTATCACTCTGAACATTTGAATGCATAATCTGTAACACGGAAGAGCAGACGTCGGAATCCGGTAGTCAATTTGTATATTGCGGAGGGTGCGATGCCAACTGTTTCGTACCTCTGTGTCCAGTTATCACTACTAAGAGCTAATTTAGTCTTGAAAATATTTTTTAAGATACGGTTAGATACTTCATAGGGATTAGTAGCCGTAAACAATGGAAATCTCCACCCCGCCAGCCCTTCATTCTGTGTGTCAATTTGTATATCGTGGAACTAGAAGCATTGTTTGGAGGACACGGAACAATAGAAGTGTAATGTTGAGTCATCCAGTCCGTAGGTCCACTTGTCAATTTGTATATCGCAGAATTTCGGGTGCTATTTGTAAGACACGCAACAATGGAGGCCCAATTTTGAGCCCGCCCACCCAAGAACCCGTGATCCAAAATGCCGCTGGGTATGGAATGCAGAATCCGTACATGCTCTATAAGATATCATGTCCTTACTTTATAGTCCCATAATACACGGGAAGAAAAAAAGGGAAAAATGACAGAGTAGTTCGCAATGGAATTGTAGGTCACGGAAATTTTGCGTGGAAGATGTATATAATGGAACAAAAAGGAATAGAGTTCAATTGCGCCAACTCGGAAACCGTGGGCATAAAATTCACTAAGCATGAAAAGTAACAGCAGGTGGTCCAATTTGCCATGCGAGGATATAGATGGAGATGAAATTGGCACCAACCCGGCAACCATGGACATAAAATTGGCCAAGTATGGAAAGCAACAGGGGCCGGTCAAATTCGTCGTGTCATTATTTAGATGGAGATAAAGATATGTCAACCCACCAACGTTGGAGTTGCACATTTCGCCAACCCGGCAACAGGAGGATCCAAAACAGGCCGAGAAGGTGACTGCAGAAGACATGAAGCCCCGACGTTCAAATTGTATCGCTCCGAACATTTGAATGCATAATCTGTAACATAGAAGAGCGGACGATGTCGGAATCTGGTAGTCAATTTGTATATTGCGGAGGGTGAAATCCCAACTGTTTCGTACCTCTGTGTCTAGTTGTCACTACTAAGAGCTAATTTAGTATTGAAAATAATTTTTTAGATACTGTTAGATACCTCATAGGGATTAGCATACGTAAACAATGGCAATCTCCACCCCTCAAGCCTTGCATTCTGTGTGTCAATTTGTATATCGCGGAACTGGGAGCATTGTTTGGAGGACACGGAACAATAGAAGTGCAATGTTGAGTCATCCAGCCCGCAGGTCCGCTTGTCAATTTGTATATCGTAGAATTTTGGGTGCTATTTGTAGGGCACGGAACAATGGAGGCCCAATTTTGAGCCCGCCCGCCCGAGAACCAGCGATCCAAAATGTCGCTAGGTATGGAATGTGGAATCTGTACATGCTCTATAAAATATCATGTCCATATTTTATAGTCCCATAATACATGGGAAGAAAATAAGGGAAAAAGGACGGAGGAGTTCGTAGTGGAATTATAGATCACGAAAATTTGGAGTGGTAGATGTATATGACGGAACAAGAAGCAGCAGAGTTCAATTGCGCCAACTCGTAGAAGAACATCTAGTGTTTGATTATTAATGCAAATGCTTTCGAACCCCTGATGAGTTCTCACCAGTTAAGGCATAAATTGTAGATCACGGAAGTATCTTTCATACCACTGTGTCCACTTGTCACTAGTAAGAGCATTGTTGATGTATATTAGGAAGGACGCGAAGTTGTTGGGGATGGAAAGCAGCAACAGATACTTTGAATGAAGTTAATGTATACGAGGAATCTGCAGTGGAATTGTAGATCACAGATGTTTTGAGTGCAAGATGTATTTACCAAAACAATAAGCAGCTGGGTTTGCAAGCATTTGCCCCACAACAGCGGCCATAAAATTGTCTAAGTATGGAAAGGAACAGTGGTCGGTCAGATCCGTCATGTGAGGATATAGATTGAGATGAAGACATGTCAGTGCGCCAACTCTGGAACCGGATACCATAGAAATGGCACTAAGTATATATACAGAAAGAGATAACGAGCGGGAAGAAGAAAAGGCCAGTTCGTATGCACCGATATGGCAACCTCGGCCATAAAATTGCCTAGGTATGCAAAGGTACAGCGGTCGGTCAGATTTTTCATGTGAAGATACAGATGGAGATGAAGATATCAACCACCCATCATGGAAAGACGACTAAGTATAAAACCAGAAAGCCATAATGGACGAAAAAAGAAAAAGGGGAAAAGGGATAAGTATCTGACAGTCGAAAAAACCTTTTTTTCGTTTATTAACGGCAATGTTTTTGAACCCATGCTAGGTTCTCACTAGTAAAAGCATAAACTTCAGATCACTTAAGTTCTTTGGTTGCAAGATGTATATGATGAAACAATGGACATAGGTGTTGGGTACCGTGAACCTGGGGCCTAGTGGCCAAATAACTGGCTAAGTATTGACCAAGATAAAGGTTTGATATATATTTCAATAGTATTCATACTAGTATATATCAATGGAGAAATTTTTCATATTTATCTGAATAGTATTCATACTAATATATATTAATGTATTGTTTCTGTTTCAAATGCAAATGATTTCCCAATTTGCAGGATGCTCTTCGGTTTGCAAATTTCGTTGAAACCACGAAAATTTTGACTGCAAGATGTACATAGCGCAACAAGAAACATGAATTTGCATTGTGGTCTCAACGAGATAAACTCCTTATCATCTATTCATCTTGTATTCCTTTCAATGACATGAGAAAACATTGTCTCTCCATAAACATCAATATCTAAATTAAATTAAATGCAATTAAAATTTGGTGTGACTTAACTAATTAAGACATCTTCAGTCGCTCCTTTATTAATGCCAATCTTTCCAAACGCCTGGTCAGTTACGAGCAGTTAAATCATAAATTGCAGACTACGGAAGTTCTTTGGCTGCAAGATGTATATGACGGAACAGGGAACATAGTTGTTTAATACCGCAAACCCAAACATAATTGCCTAAGCTTTGTCGAAGAGGAAGTTTTTTGTATTTATTCCAATAGTATTGATATTAGTATATATGCACAGATATTATCAAATAGAAGAAGTTGCAATATATCCAACATACTGAACAGGAACATTGCATCAGCACTTGAGCCGCCTTGTTGTAACTCATTAATTCATTCTATTTACAGAACCTGAAGAATGGAAGCAGGACGGGTCCTCCAATTTCTGCGCCACATAAGTATGGCTTATGAAAAATTATTCTTAAATGTAAAATGTAAAGAAATAACAAACTAGGCTTTATTTAGATTGAAGTAGTGGGCAACAAAAATAAAAGCTTGTCGTTCATGTTTAACGACACAGGGGAAGAAGGTACAAAATACAATTAAAACAAATACCAGAAACTGGAAAATACTATTAAAAAATAAACCAAAATTATTCTATATTCAAATAAGATGGGTTACAATATACAGCTGAGGCTATTTGCGACAACGATTGTGATTTCTATTGTTGACGACCAATAAAAAATATGTACATTGATGAAGCTTCTTGACAGTTTTCTTAACATTCAAACTCTTTATTTGTAAAAAAATGAGTTGAATATCAATTTTGGGTTTTGTACTTAATCGGTGCTACCAACTACATCTATCCCGGTTTTCTGAATACCTTGTCTCTTCCAGATATGGCCTGCTTGCAATGGTTTCTTATTCAACATTCCATTATTTGCCAAGTATTAATTTCCCTCTGTCGTCGAAGAGTTGGGGTTTAAGGTTCTTTCCTTGCAATGTTCCTGACCCTTGACATCCGAGACAACTTAGAAATGTGATTCAGGCTGATTTCAAAGTGGACGAAGTCTCTTTATGTCACAACAGCTATAGCAGGGGAAAAAAATTCAAGTATGTAGTGACTGGTATTCTCCCTGTATTCGATCATCTGTTTGATTGAAAAGCCTGCCTGAAGATTTGTATGTTGAACTTCTTTGTTTTATTACAGTAAATTGGAAGAAACGTCCAACCTAGATGCAAAATGAAAATATGTTGAGAAACATAACTTCTTCGGGCAGCAGAGGTGTGGCAAGTGCATCAAATGCTGCAGAACGCATTAGCACAGGTCTGGCAAGTGTATCAAATGTTGTAGATGGCATCAGAATATATCTTTCCTCATAGCGGTGGAGGTATGGAGGCCCACATAAAGGTCTAGAATGTTCGAAGGTGACGCCAATTATGTGGAGTCTGTAACTACATCTAGAGGAAACCGAACAAACTTTGACAAAGAACATGGCTTTCTGCCAACTCGGTTACCAGACCCACATGTAGCTCATCAAACTTTGAAATAGAAACTTTTGTAGTGATAATATGTCGTTTTATCCACCCATACAGTTTTTCTTACCCGCCTCTGGTTACATTCGCAAATGGAGTAATATTTCGCGTCATTTATGAACATGACAGGCCATTTTGCAAGCCATTGTAAATCCGTTGCCCTGGAGGAAGACAAATTCTTGTGGGATCTATACAATTCGATACACTTGCCAAATCTGTGTTGTTGGAAGAAGCTATATACTTAAACGAAGAACTATTTTGCACGTGACCTCAAAATCCATTACAATTCCCAGCAAGAAAACAAAGAAGTTCAACAAATAAATATCCAGACAACCTTTTCAACTAACCAAAGAATCGAACATAGGGAGAACACCAACCAGAACATACTTGTTCTTTTTTTTTCCTCCTCTCTGAGTTTCTCTTATATAACAGAGTTTTATTTTTACTCAAAGCTCACGTCACATAAAACCAGTCTCTCTTCTTTCATCTGCCCCTCAATCTCATCTCTAAATTGTCTTACATGTCCATGACCAAGAACATTAGAACGAAGGCACCCTAAAGCGCAACTCTTTGATGATAGAGAGAAATGGCAATAAGTATTTAAAAGCAATGCTGGATGATCTTCCGTAGATTTTGTGTTGATTCGTTTTAATGACAGATGTTCTCGATATTTTCGCTTATTAATGCCAATCTTTTTTAATATGTACGTTGAATAGTGACTACCAACACATATTAAAATTCCCATATCCGAGTAGATTCTCAAATATGACATCTAATATATGCACAATATTAAAGAGGGACATGACATCAAGGCCTCTGTGGGTCACACGTTCGTGAACTATGTTGAAGATTTTATGAAAACTAAAACGGCACAAGCAAAAAAAAAAAAAAAATCTATTTTCGCAAATTCAAAATGCAGGCAAAAAGATAATATTCGCCTGTCTATTCATTTTAATGGGAGATGTCCTCGATCTTTCCAGTTATTAAAGCCCATCTTTTTGAACCTGTCTGGTCGGTTCTGACTTTTGAAAGCATATTTAATGTGTATTGGGAAGCGTGGAAGGTAGCGGGGATGGAGCCCTATGTAACAGACGTTACTACTATTTTTCTGTGTTTTTGTCCATGAGCATATGTAAAACATACATAAAGAAAAGTAACTCAAGAATGCTAATTTTTTTGGACATGAGCCCTTGAAATTCAAATAGTCTGCAAGTCTGATTGTCAATTTGTATATCGTGGAACTCTCCGTGCTATTTGTAGGATACGAAACAACAGAAGCCCAATTTAGAACCCGTGATCCAAAAAATGCTTATTATTTTTTGTGTGTGTTTTTGTCCACCAGCGAATGTAAAACGTACGTAAATAAATTGTTTCAAGAATGCTAATTTTTTTGGACATGAGGCCCTTTAAATTCAAATAGTCCACAAGTTCGATTGTCAATTTGTATATCGCGGAACTCTCTAATTGTCAATTTTCAATCGGCCACCCCGAGAACCCGCGATGCAAAAACTGGCTAAGTATGGGATGAGGGCTCTGTGCATGCTTTATATATCTACTTTATAAAATTACATATTTCATATGTTTAATTTATGTTTTCCAGGAAACCTATAATTTGATAAATTTCAATCTCTTCTTTCCAAGAGCCCTTCTTTTAAAGAAAACTATTTCGGGAATGCTAATGTATACACCGAACACGACCTTTCATAGTTCGATACAACATATCCGCAAAGCCGTGTCCATAAAACTGGCTAAGTATGCAACCGAACGACGGTCGGTCAGAATGATCACGGAACTCTCCATGTTATTTTCAAGGCACGGAACAATAGAAGCCCAATTTTCAGTCAGCCACCCCGAGAACCCGCGATCATTAACTTATGTTGTCCAGGAAACCTAAAATTTGATAAATTGCATTATCTTCTATCCAGGAGCCCTTCTTTTAAAGAAAACTAATTCGGGAAAGCTAATGTATACACCGAACACGACCTATCATAGTTCGATAGAACCTATCCGCGAAGCCGCATCCATAAAACTGGCTAAGTATGCAACCGAACGGCGGTCGGTCGGAATGACCACAGAAACACGTGAAACTATAGAGTCAGAAACGCAGTTTACAAGAGGAAAATAAAAGGGAGAGAACAGTTATATCGCCCACACAGCAAAAGGTACTCTCATAACTATGAAACCATAGTAACACAGAATCCATGGAAAAAGCATCGACAACTATGAAACATAGTTTGAGGCCGAAAAACTCTGCTTCAACGCGTAAGAGATGCAATTTACATCACCTGCAATTTTTTAGTCTATTATTTTATCTTAATAGTATTCTATGCAAACTTCACTACAAAAAAATGTAACCAGAGATCCAACCGCGGATGTAGCATCCCAACATTGCAAACCCTGGGCAAACAAGAACAAGCAGCAAATAAGAACCCAGCTAAGAAGCACCAAAAGGCCCAAGTGCAGGCGTAGGACCAGAACCCTGTAAAGTCAAATCAAGCAACAATAAACAGCATACAGTGAAGAAAGAAGCAAGCAACAACCACTCCCCCAGGAACGATGTTGTTCCAATCGCGATTGTAGAAACCCNGGTTGTTGCTTGCTTCTTTCTTCACTGTATGCTGTTTATTGTTGCTTGATTTGACTTTACAGGGAAGAAAGAAGCAAGCAACAACCACTCCCCCAGGAACGATGTTGTTCCAATCGCGATTGTAGAAACCCAAACATGCAAACTGCAACAACACGAAAAGGCAAGCAAGAACAACAACAACATGCAAATAAGAAATCAGTGCCATGCAAAAAACAAGCATGGACCAGTGAACCAACAATGTCGCTGGACCATATAAATTTTAAACAGAAGAAAATTTCTTGTAACAAGCCTGTTAAGTAACCATTCAACACTACCAAGCCTGTGAGGTAAATATTTAAGTCTGTCATAAATGCTCTGTAAACATTTAAGAAAAAAATTCAATGTGGCAGGTCTTTGACATATCCCAAAAAAATTATTATATTTTTTGCAACAATAGTTCGAACACCGGAGAATGTATTGGAAGGCCAAACTTTGGATATGCCACCATATCAAACATTGCCATAAATTTACCTAGCATAAAATGCTAAACCAAACATTCGAATTAATGCTAGCATTAATCCACCTTCGACAAATGCATAACAAAATATATGATTCAAAAAGACCATATACAATCAAATACTTTGGATATGCCAACATATATAACATTGGGAATAGCAACACCGACAATAAGACCTCCAATCCCTTGTCCAAACAGATCATGACAAATATGGTACCTTTTTTTATATAAAAATCGATGTTTTCAGTTCCCTGGTTCCAACAATAGATAATATGGAAATATTTGTGATCAAAGGAAAGACTAATATGAAGTCAACGATTTATCGATCGCTATAGTCCCTCTATGCCTACGGCAGGGACTAATAAAAGTAAAATTATATATTTTTCATTATTTTTATAATGTTTTCTCAAATTTCTTTTTGTTGTACCAATTGCATCAATAATAATCTCTTAAATAAATAAATAAATTATGTTGTTCAAGAATTTGTAGTACTTTGATGAATTAAATGTAATGTCAAACTCCGATTTTAGACTATGTCATGCAATTTATCTTTGGATTATATTTTAGATGTTGAGATGTCGTTAAATAATAATAAAATTATGTTGTTCAAGAATTTGTAGTAATTTGATGTAATTTGATGGATTAAATGTAATGTCAAACTCTAATTTTAGATTATGTCATGTAATTTATCTATGTCATGCAATTTATCTTTGGATCATATTTTAGATGTTGAAATGTCCTTTCTAGAGGAGTTTTTTTTATCATATTCCATTTTTTGTTGATTTATTTTTGGACTCATTTATTCTTGCATGTTTCTTAAGTTAGGTCTTATAAGACATCGTCCCAAAACAATTTATTCTTTGCATATTTGTTAGACTTAATTAAGACTTTCCACCTTTTTGACACTTTATCTAGCTCATATTTTCACATTTCATTTATCCTTATTGATTCATGTATTTTTGTTGTTGCTATGAGAATAGATAATGTGTCACAGTGAGATCATGAAAACCAATAGAAATACATGAAGCAATCCTTTTTTTCACTCATTATGAAATGCCAATCATGAAAAAAAAGTTTATTTAGAAGGTAAAAGTTCCATCAAGGATTAGGCATTGCTTCCTTTCCTAACGTGTCTTTATTATTTTTCTTTGATGTGTTTCTTTCTTAACTTTATGGTCAAAGTTAGCATGAATTTTTCTCATTCTTCCTCCACTCAACCAATGATTTATGCACATTCAATAACACATTATTCATTAAGTTCAAACACTTGTCTCATAACTTGCATTGCAACCAAGAGTACTAATGATTCTAGGGAGATCTTCCTAGTTGTCTCCATGGTCGATGCATTTGGAGCCCAAACGTGTCATCTTTCTCCCCCCTTTATCGATCTCTCCTATAGATTTGATGTGCATTCTCACTCATCTTTGACCAAGATTAGAACCTTCCATCTATGTTCCATCAAGTGCATTTTTTATTTACTTATTTTGCATTGGATAAATTTATGGATTTTCTTTCATGGTATATATTTTATTATTGTTTTTGTTATCGTTTGGTGTTTATTATTGTTGTTTATTACAGTCATATACTTGTGAAATTATAGAAAACAACAATTTTCTCTCAACACTTCCCCAAGTTGTAAACCACAAGATTACTTAATGTGTTCCACATGTGAATAATAAAATCTAGATTAGACATCATATCTTTCATGCAACACCTTACTATCCTCTCTTACATCCCCTATACATTTTTTGGTGATATCATTATTTACCCTTTAATGAAGCAAAGTCGACCATTTTTCTCATTAGAAACTAATGGGTCCTTAAATTGTCATTTTATTCATCCTATTGCCTTAATCTTGATGCATTTGCCTCATGAACTCAATACCTTCCTAGACATTATTACTTTTGAATGACCAAATTGGATTATTTTGATTTATGCTTATTTAAATGAATAAGGTTTGCTTAATCTCAAATTAATGTAATATATGCCTAGTATCTAAAGTGTTTTCTAGATTAATTTTGTGATTTGCATTACATGAACTAATATTGTTTTGCAAGCAAGAAGAAGGAATTCTAGGTAAATATCATATCAAAAGGAGGTTTGACCCTCATTCTATTGATCCTCTTCAATTGTTCATCACATATCAATTAGTTGAGGTGGTGAGAAGTCAAAGGGATTGTGTCCCCTCATCATTGAAGAGAGACCTTCAAGACTGCCAACACTAGAAGGCAATAATAAACTCCTTTAGTAGTTCAACCTCCTTCAAAAATTGTAATTCGAATTAGTAGAGGAGGGAAAATGATCCTCTTAACTCAACTATTTTGAAAAATAGGCAATCAAGGGATATCACTCATCAATCAAGAATTTGATTGATTTGATTAGTTATAACCATTTGAATCATTTCAAGTGTATATAGAGGCTTAGTTGATAGAGTAAGCTAGTTAAGTTGTTATTATTTCACTTTCTATTTGACATTGTTAAAGAATAGTTCAAACTGTGCTAGAGAGATAGAGTTATGTCTTCTTTGTTATATAACATTTTCTGAATAAGAAAGAGTGGGATTTACTGAAGTTTTGTGTCTCTAAGAGTTTTTAAGGGTTCCAAAATCTCCCTTGGGTAAGGCCCACTCAAGGAAAGGTCATGGTAACCCTCCTTTCATTTCATTTTTTTCATTAGAATTCTTGTTATGAATTTAACTAGACTTCTATAGAATATAATATTTGTTTTTATATCAATTTTGTACTTCTATTTCCAGCAATATTATTGTTTTCATGTATCTCTATGATTTCCTTTGCTTCTTTACATTATAATGATCAATGGTTTGGAGTGGATCTTGTGAATCTATAACATGGTAAACTAATGCTATGAGGATTTACTTAATCTAACAGCTTCACAGTGATCATTGATTCAAGGAACCTTTTCACTTTAATTAGCTTCTCATCTACTAGGCAATGGCCATGTCTCTACCTGACTTCTAACTTACTACAAGAAGAGATGGAAGTGAAATTCATTTCCTTAACCCATCGGAAGTGAATTAGGATGAGCTGCCACATTTTTGCAATTGTCTTGTCACAGTATTAGTAGAGTTTAGATTAGATTAGACTCATGTAGTTTGCATATACATTTCCCAACACCTCATAAGTTTGCAATTTAAGGTGAATATATG
>SNQJ01S0028987.1:6431-36592 GCA_010110895.2 Picea sitchensis
GAGTGGCAACCCCACAAAAAAATCCATAGAGATGACTTCCCACTTGGACATAGGAACCTCATGTGGTTGTAGGAGGCCTGCCGGGTGATGGTGGTCAACTTTCACTTGTTGACACTCTAGGAACTTGGTGACGAAATGAACTACATCGTGCTTCATGCCTTCCCAAAAGAAGAGCTTCCTCATGTCTGCATACATCTTCTTCACACCTGGATGCACACAATAAAGTGCTCAATGGGATTCCTTCAATATGATGCTTCGAATATCCCCACTTTCAGGGATGTACATCCTTCCCCGATATCTTAATAGCCCGTCTGCTTCCAGACTATATCCTTCATAATTTGGATCTAACTGCCTCCCACTTTGGAGGTTTGAAGTAACCTCTAAATACCAACTATCTCCTTGGAGTTGCGTCAACACATGTTCCTTTAGGTTGACTTTTAAGTGTATCAAGGAGAAGATACGTGGTCTCCTACTCAAGGCATCTGCAACCACATTTTCCTTTCCCTTAATGTATGAAATAAAAAAATCGTACTCACTCATAAACTCACTCCATTGTCTTTTCCTGGAATTCAGATCCCTTTGAGTGAAGAGATGTTTTAAACTTTGATGGTCCGTTTTGAGCTCAAAGTTTTGCCCAACAAGATAGTGCCTCCAAAGTTTCAGAGCTAGCATTACAGTTGCCAACTCTAAATCATGAGTCGCGTATAGCTCTTCGTGTTTCTTCAACTTTATTGACACATAAGCTATCACTCCTCCCTCCTGGATTAGCATGGCCCCCAACCCTTTCTTTGAGGCATCCGTGCAGACCAGTGAAGTCCTTTTCCATATCCGACACTCGTAGAATTGGTGCACTAGTTAGTAATCTATTAAGCTTGATGAATGCACTATCACATTCTTTTTTCCATTCATACCTGACCCCCTTGCGTTGCAAAGTGGTGATGGGTTTCGCTATTTTTGAGAATCCTTCTACAAATCTCCAGTAATAACTTGCTAGCCCCATGAAGCTTCTCACCTCATGGGAATTTTTCGGCACTAGCCACTCCATAATAGCCTTTACCTTTTCTGGGTCCACAGAGATTCCTTCGCCGGAAATGATATGACCTAAATAATGAATTTTTTTCTGGAATAAGGAACACTTTGACAACTTCCCATACAATTTGTTCTCCCTAAGGCAGGACAACACTACTCGTAAGTGTTCCTCATGTTCTCTTTCGTTCTTGGAATAGATGAGGATATCATCTAGAAATACTTGTACAAAACGGTCTAAGTACTTCCGGAATACGTCGTTCATGAGGCTCATGAACACTGTTGGTGCATTGGTCAATCTGAAAGGTACTACGACAAACTCGTAATGCCCAAACCGAGTCCGAAAGACAGTTTTTGGGATATCGCCTTCCTTAATCTTCAACTGATGATACCCGGATCGCAAATCGATCTTTGAGAATACCGCCACTCCTTTCATCTGATCGAAGAGGTCATCTATTCGCGGCATTGGGTACCTATTTTTCACTGTAGCACGGTTCAAGTCCCTATAATCTATACATAATCATAAGGAACCATCCTTCTTCTTTACAAAAATTACTGGTGCACCCCAAGGTGAAACACTAGGCCTTATTATCCCTAAGTCCAGTAACTCTTTCAACTTCATTTGCAACTCACAAAGTTCTGGCGCTGTCATTTGATATGGAGTTTTGGAAATTGGTTCTGCACCAGGTTTTAGCTCAATAGTAAAATCAAGCTCCCTCTCAGGAGGTAACCCTGGTAACTCGTTTGGAAAAACATCCTTAAATTTTGACAATACCGGGTACTGATCTAATGAGGGTCCCTTCCTTTCATTCACTGCTTCCACTACATATAGTTGACACCCTTGCCTCAAGCATCGCTTAACCTTCATAGTTGAGATAAAGCGTAATGACACTTTTCTCCATACACCCTGGATCTCCATTGGCCTTCCTTCGTCGTCTACACAGAACACCCTTTTTGTGAAACAATCTACCAAAGCTCGATGAGCTTCTAACCAATCCATTCCAATGATTAGGTCATACGCTCCGAGAGCAGTGACGTATACCTTCAACCTGGTAGTACACACTCCCAGGTCTACTATACAATTATCAATGCTAGGTCCTACCACTTGTTTTTCCCCCGAAGCCATCTCGACTTGTTTAAATTCATCGTGCTCGTAGGCTGCCAACCCACTCTTTTCTAATGCAGATGGTGAAATGAAACTATCTGTCGCACCAGAATCAAATAAAATATTAACATTGATATGATTTAGCGTACCTGATGACTCCACCACCGTGGATTGATGTTCGGCCTGGCGATTATTAACCACTGCGTAAATCTGGTGGCTGCTACTTGGTCTTCCCATCGGGGCCTTTCCTTCTCTATGCACAAATCCTGATTGCAACTCTGGGCAGTCATGCTGGTAATGGGGTCCTCCACATCCCCAATAGGTAATATGGGATTGAACCTGCGCACTGTTATGTGACTGTCTCTGAAATGAGTTCCTTCTCCTGAAACCCCTGCCCCTACTAGCTGTTCCCTGAGATGGTCGTGAACCTGTCTGCGTCGTTGGTGATGAACGAGATGCTGCACTCACTGCCATTGAAATCCCTCCGGCTACTGTCCTTGGTGTGACTCTGTTACCATATGGAGGTGGCCTTGAGCCCCCTCCCCTAGGAAATGTCCTAGGGGCCTTCCCTACGAATCCAGGACAATGCGGAAAGGTCAGTCTCGTACCTCTGGTTAAGTTCACGTGTTCCTCCGCATAACGCGCATTTTCCACAGCTTTCGCTACTGAGGACAGTTTCCACATCCGCACCATAGCCCTTATCTTAGGGTTCAACCCATAGAAAAAGCGTTTTTCCTGTCGTTGGTCATTATCCATATACGAAACATATTTGACCAATTCCATAAACCTAATCTCATATTTCTCTACGATTTTGTTTCCCTATACTAAGGCATGAAATGCTCCTACCTGTTGTTCCTCATAGTAAGCTGACAAATATTTCCTTCGGAACCTCTCCTCAAAAAGTTCCCAAGATACGGTGTCCGGGGTAAGATGCAGTTGTCTTTCCAGGTTGCCCCACCAGTTCAAGGTGTTGTCTCTTAACTAAAAAATCGTTATCTTCACCTTTGAGGTGGACGCATAGTCCCTTAAGGAAAAACACCTTGTCATGCCTTCCAACCATGCTTTCGCGCGTTCACTGGTGCGACCCCCGACAAAATCCATAAGTTTGATCTTTTGCAATTCTCGAGTGATGTCTTCGGGCGGAGGTCCTACCCCTGAATCCCTTGATGCTTCTGGATTACCTGTTCTAGATGGTGGGGGTTCCACTTCAGTCCCTACTGGTTTTCACCCCTTTAAAGTCTCATTTATGGCCTCCAAAGAGCGCAGTATGAGAGCTAGTTCGAGCGATGGTGACGGTGGTGCTGGCGGTGTTGGCGGTGCCTGCGACGATGCTCCTCTGCCTCGATTCCCTCGAGTCCTAACCATCCTGTATGATTTAACCTGCATCAACCAAAGTTGTCAGGGTAAGTTCAAGGTCGTTTCTCATTGCGCAACTTAACTAGAAAACAGGGTTAGGCGTAAGTTTCTTTTACTTTTCTGTAAACAGATGTTACTCTCTTTCGGGGATTGGCTAGGTTAGGATTAAGTGTCTAAGTTTGATGTCTTCACCTAAGAAAACTATTGATTCTCTCGCCTGGTAGCTACGCTAGCTTGCACCATACTCGTCGATTCTCTAACTTACCTGCCTAGCGCGCATGAAGCCCCCTCCCGCTTATCTTGTTCTAAGTCCTTATACTTTGCATCTACAACTAACTAAGGTGACTTCCAACCTAAAGTTGATTAATTATCAAGAACAAAAAAAAAATATAAACTAAACCTTTAGCCTAAGTTCCAATCGTCTTAATCAACTCATTCATTTAATCTCGAAAATTACTAATATTATTATTATTAATATTAATTAATTTATTAAGTACATATTTAATTATTAATTTAATTTAATTTAAATTATTCTCATTGATTAACCACTTTTGGTTAATCATATTAATTTATAATTAATCTAAAACACAATTTAAAATATGTTTAAACTTAAATATGTTTAATTTATCTAATTAAACACCAATTATATTTTTTTTTTGCTAATTTGAACAATCAAAAGTTTAAATCTAATAATACTTTAAAAGAATGATTAAATAAATAAATAAAAATATAGAAAAAATAAAATAATCAAATTAATAAAATAAAACTAAAATAAAATAATAAAAAAAATATTATTAATTAGGTGAGGGCATGCATGAAATCCACGTGTCCCCCCACCCAGGGCTCTTATCCCTCCAAAACCCTACACCTAGCTCTCCATTCCCAAACCCTATATGCATTCTTTCACTCTGCGAATGTGGTCGACCTCTCTCACTCTATAGTTGCGGCGGAGTTAGGGTAATGGCTTGCAGCTCCTCCCTCGATAGCTTGGCACTGAGAGCTTAGTCTCAGATTAGCTTGTGATGTTTCCTGTTGTGTTTGGTGTAGGTGCACTTGGTGTTCATCGTTGTGGAGTTGGAGATGTTGTTCAATCTCGCGTTGTTGTTGATGCATGTGTTGTGATGTGACATATTTTCTGATCCCTCTTATAATGTACTCGGCATGGGTTTCATCATTTGAAACAACATTTTTGCATGAACCCATTCCTCGTTCTTTGTTCATTGTGGGTAACATCATCCATATTTGATTTACCATCGATATTGCTTTAACCTTCTTCGTTTCTTATAAGGAAAAGCACATAGATATGCTCGTATACAACCCAAAGAAAATCGCCTTCAAGTATCTATCTACATGGTTCATTTTGGATGTGTCCTCGACATTTCCATTTCAGATAGTTGCCTTACTATTCACGGGGAAATTTGGTGCAGCCTTAACTTTTAGTTTACTTCACATCTTCATGCTTTGGAGACTGCGAAAAGTTAGTTCTCTGTTTGCCAGACTTGAGAAGGAACTCAGGGTAAATTATTTCTTGTTGCGATGTGTTAGGCTCATTTGTACTACCTTGGCTATCCTTACGCGTTGAGCACAAAGGACTCATACCTGCTGTTGTTTTTCTTGTTTTAATACTAAAAACAAATTTGTTTCCTGTGTGCAGCGCAAGAGCTTTCTTCCTTGTGGGTTCCTGTGACTTAGTGTTGGTGTTTGGGCATTGGCTTTTGGTTTGTATATCGACGCGTTGTACAGGAAGTCTCTCTCCATGGGATTTCATGGTATACCCCATACTTGTGCGTGAATTTGATACTTGGATGATATGGAGGCTTGGTTCACTGTAGTGTTTAGTGGTATGTAATGTTGGTAATTTGGAGTTTGACAATTGGATTTGGAGTTTGGCTCTGGCGCGTTGGGCACTGGCTTGACTGTATCCACAGTGCACTGTTTTGTGGGCTCTGGGTTGCATGTTGCTGCTAACCATTGGCAGCGTTGATGCAGGTATTCGGGTGTTTGGTAAATTGGAGATCGGCCCTCGGCTAATATTTTTTTTTTTTTTTTCTCTTGGCATCTTAGATTTCCACTATCTACTCACGAATCTTCTTGGAAAGGGTTAGAGGATAATGGATTCTATGACTCTGCTGAAGAAACATGGAATATTGGAAGGTATTTGTCAGGCAAATACAGTCACTGTGCTTTGTAACCTTTGGGGTTTAGATTCAGAGGTACTGCAATCTTCTTTTCTTTTCCCATGAAGTCAAGCAATCGATTCTTGTGAGAATTGACATAGAACCTGTCACATGTTCCCATTTTGAGAACAAGGTATGCGTCTGCCAAATGAAGTATGCTATTTTTTTTTGTATGCTTTAGATATGGGTAATTTTGTTTTTCAGGTGTACAAAAATATACTTAGATTATGGTTGGTTGAGTTGCCTCGTAATCATAATTATATACTCTGATTGTATCTGATAACAGTTCAGATAGGGCCCTTGTTTTACCAAAAGTGGCTCTGCCCATCCCATGTTAGCTATACTCCGCCTTAAGACTCAAAAGAATTTTCAGTTACCCAAAATTTATTGGTACGTATTGTATTTAAAAAGTCAAATGTATTGTATTTCCTTATTTTCTTTGTACACGTTTTATTTTCTTTATATTTTCTCATTGCGTTAATACTTATGGATTGATCTTTCATGTAAAAGGTAGTCATAATATAGCATAGTCTCATGCTATCTGTAGTGAAATTCGAAACATTCATGAGTGGGAATAGTCATATTTGTTTATGGTAAGAATGCATTAACAATCCCATCGCCTTCAAAACAATTAGGAAGTTATGTATATGGAAACATGATGTGAAAATTTTGCGGTTACGGAATGACCCTTCAATGTATGAGATTTAAATCTATCGCACTTTCGTTATGCTAACACAATCTAGTTTTTTATTCTTTTTGTTTGACATGATTGAGCGTTCTTTTGAACAATTATGTGCTAGTATTATTGGAATTTTCAGTTACCAAGAATTTGTTGGTAGGAATTGTATATAAAAAGTCAAATGTATTGTACTGCATTTTCTTATACACGTTTTATTGACGGTTTGAGGTTTGCGTAAATCGAAATCAACCCTGGATCTAGAGCTAATAGATCTGGGTTATTATATATACATTATCATTCATTAGCTTTACTCAAGTAATAAAGCACAGGACCTCGCCTTTCTTGGGTATAGATCTCCCTCTAGCATCTAGCTTCTCTTGGTATAAAAATATCCCGCCCTTTGAAATAGGTGCCTGCGTATATCTATATCTCTCTGGGAAGGAGAGCAAAATATATACATATATCTATTTTTATATGTTTACAAAAATGTTTATTTATAAATCTGTTTTAGAAATTCCTGGACTATGTATATAAATATATTCGTTTACATAGGTTTGTATATTTGAAGAAAGTGTTAAAATTTATTTTTAACACTTCAATATGTATATTATTATACCATTTACATTTTCAATGTGTGTATTGTTTATATGTATATAGATCTGTTTATATATAACTAAAATAATTGTGTCATTGGCTTGCAGGTTAGGTGGGGCTGGAGCTGGAGCTTGGATTTTCATCTAATTAAGGGTTTCAGGGTTTCACCATAACTAAATAGAAGTGTTTAAATTTCTGGGTGGGTAGGTAGGCCCTTGGCTCCAGATTTTGAACCAGAGCTCTGATACCATGTGTAGGGACCAAATTAATTTTAAGTCTAATAAAATCCATAAATTGAAACAGATAAGATTACTTCCACGCAGAAAGGCTAAGTTATTTCTTTAATTCAACATATAAGCAGGTTAAATTAATTAATGAACATCAATCTAGTGAATTACATAACAGAATAAGAATTACATAACAGAATAAAAAATACCTCTGCCTAATGCTAATTCCCGTTGATCTGGTTGTCCTTTCCCTGCTGCTTTTCCCAACCTGATGCACTAACCAAACCCTGCCCAAAACCGACTAACCACCCAACCAGCTAGGAGCAGCCTGTCCGACTCCTTAGCTCTAGAATACCGTAAGGAATCCTGGCCCCCGTGCCCAAAACCCCCAGCAACCCGGTGCCCCCTGTAATGGTTTACCAAAACCACAAAACCAACTCCTCAAAACCAGAGAGATATCCCTCCCATCTTTTTCAGAAATACAGCCTCCTCCAATAATGCTCCTTCCCCCAATAATCATAATGCCCTCTCCCCTCGGACTCTTCCCCGTCATATCTCCCCCTTCACCGACTCTCCTCCCCTCCATTAATTACCTTATCCCCTCCTTTATTATCTTAAGGATTAAATTAAAGTTATTAAGCCCCTTAATTTATTACCCAAATCATTGAATGTGTTATGTAATTAATTAATTAATCAATCAATCAATCAATCAAAAGTTATAAACAATTAATTAATAAATAAATAATTAATTAATATTATTAATACTAATCATTGTTTAACTAAAACTATATTAGGACAATTAATTATCTAATTAATTTTACTTAATAATCCCTATGCATCTATTTAACCAGGGTTGTTACACTAAGAGACCACCTTTATGGTAATTTATATTTCCTATAAGTATGTTTGTTAGAGTTGATATATTACTGAAGGTAACCAATGCACATTTCATTCTTATATTTTTTTCGAGGACCTAGTGCAGAACATTCCGAACTAAATTGGAAAAAAAGGCTTAAAATAGCTTTAGATGCAGCACAGGGTAACTCATCCTTTATATTACTTTGATGTACAAGAACATTTTTTATGATCTAAACGTTGGTTGTTTGAAGTATTGATTACAGTAAAATAGCAGTTAATTTCTACTTTATCTTAGAAAGGACAAATAACCGGTAATCATATATCTCATGTGATTTACCTGCAATTTCTATTTGAAGGACTTGAATACCTGCATGTGGGTTCGAACCCAAAGATAATTCACAGGTACATCAAGACTGCCAACATACTTTTAGACAGCAATATGAATGGTAAATTGGACGATTTCGGTCTTTCAAGGATGACAATTGATAGAGAGGCTACTCATGTTACCACTGCGGTGAAAGGAACGGCCGGATACCTCGATCCGGAGTATATAACACATGGCTCTTTCTTTGCAATATTATTGATGTCAAATTAGCTGTAATATTCTTTATGTTAAACGAATTCATTATTTTTTAAGAGCACATTCAATTTCATTTTTTCCCGCCGTACTTGATTAGCTTCTAAGTTTTTTCCGGGTAACACTTTCACAGGTATTACATCACTCAGATGTTAACGGAGAAGAGTGACGTGTATAATTTTGGAGTGGTTTTGCTAGAGATCATATGCGGTAGACCACCCATAGATGTAAAACTACCTGAAGATGAAGTAAACATCGTCCGATGGGTAAGGAATCTTATCATCAATCATCTAAAACATAAATATTTAGTAGTGGATCTTCTCCTAGATGGCTAACAGTAATTATTGGCATAATTACAGGTCACACCTTATATAATGGAGATGGATGAAAATGCTGGGAAAATAACAGAAATCATAGACAAGAGGTTGGCCGGAAGTTACAACATGGAATCCATTACTCGCGTTATCATAGTGGCCGTGAGTTGTGTTCAGTCTGAACTGTCTTCTAGACCTAGCGTGAGTGAGGTAGTGGCAGAGCTCAAAGAGGTTATGAACCATGAGAATACTCCTTCTATTTCAATTTTCGACAAGATTGATATCGTAAGTGGTGATATGTTGGCCGCCCCTATATGTTCATCGTTGGATTGGAGTGAACCAAAAGTCATGGAGTGGAGTGATAACAACGCCAACATTTCAAAAGTAGGAAGATAAGTTCGCACGTTGTGGATATGGATTGAAAGGAGAGTCGCGAGCATGTCAAATCTAAAGGTCGTAATGATGACATACTAACATTATGGCAATGCGTTCCCATTTATGTGATGTTGGTAATCTTTACATAGTAATTGTAAGGAACTTCTTGTGCGTCTTATAAGTCAGAATAAACTTATTATTGTTTGTTTTTTCAAAGTTATTAATGATTTTTTTTGTTGGGTGAGTTTTATGGAGATACACTTGGTATAAAGGATTGAAAACTGAATAATATAGGTTTTTTTTAAAGTTTTTTTTTTATAAGTATATTATTTCATGAGTAGCATTGTAATGGTATATTAATTATGACTAGAAAAATGATTTGTTGCAAGGTGTTTAGGTAAAAATATGATTGATAGGTATTTGATAGTAAATATTTGAAACTATTTCATATCATGTATAGAAGTATGGACCAAGTCAAATAGTTCATGTATAGAAGTATCAGTACAACATAGAAGAATCTAGAAGGTATGCAACAAAGAAGATAAGCCTGCATATTCTTGTTTTAGTAGTGAGACATAAGCAACATCCTTCATTTCTTCCATCAATATTCCAATCTATTGTTCAATCCACTGCTCTCAAAATTCATTTGGACTCTTCCCCCAATTTCAGTCTTCAAATTCATTCTTTTCCAATCTATTGTTCAATCCACTGCTCTCAAAATTCATTTGGACTCTTCCCCCAATTTCAGTCTGCAAATTCATTCTTTTTCTTCCTCTGTATTTAAATTCATTAGTTTCATTCATTTCCTCTACATATAATTCATATTCATTTTCTTCCTCTGTATTTAATTCATGAAGGTTTAACCCTCATCTCGTAAATTCATTAGTTTCATTCATTTCCTCTATATTTAATTCATATTCATTTTCTTCCTCTGTATTTAATTCATGAAGGTTTAACCCTCATCTCGCATGCCATACCTAACTATAGTATTTATCAAATTAAATGTATAGGAGGGTTAAGAGGTGGGGGGGAGAAAACTCCCCACCCCAACCACTTGACTCTTTAGACTTATTATAGATAGTTGACACACATAAATTGTATTTATACAATTTATTTTTAAATCCACAACACAAAGCCATACAACATTTATATGAATAAAAACATTTACCAAAATCTTTCAATTTCTTGCCTCCACACTTTGAATTTCTTGCCTCCATGTTATGAGGTAAATTTCCCATTAATTTCTGTTGATTTTCAACTTGATATTCATTATCCCAATGGACTTACTCAAAATAGTGAAAACACATATTTATGAAGATTCTTTTCAAAACCCATAACAAAATTTCATATAGCATTGTACAATACTTTTAATAATATTTCATAACATTTCCCAAGCAAATTAAATAGTGACACGTATTGTTGCAAACTATGCATTTCTTCTACAGATAATCATGTTAGAAATTTTAAGGTAAGCCGTTCATTTTTTGCTCTTAGCCATTCTCTGTTCCAGCTTAAACTTGGCAACCCTAAATAATCATTGACTCTAGTGTTTTCCCTGTCAAAAGTGGAAGTTAACTTTTAGTTCATCACATTTCATCATAAACTTTTCGAAAATAATTGTTAATATGCAAATATTCAGTTCTTCCAGACACATTCATGCCAAAATAAAACAGGACAAACTGTAGAAGGTTGCATTCAAGAACCTAAGATTTTAGGTGAGGCACTCATTTTTGGCTCCAATTTGGGGATGTGCTTCTCTGTTTTGAGATCCTGGCAGTGACTACGTCGAATTTCTATTGGAAAACATAGCCAAATGTTCAATAACCTTGTAGTGTTATTCAAATAAAATCTTATCAAGTAAATGCATACCTTAATGTAAGTTGGACCTCTTAGTGCGTGATACAGTAAACTGCCAGGTTATTTTAACTATTGTGATTATAATTAGTTGCAGGAAAGTTCAACTATTATGATTATGCTTTATGATTCTCATGGTTTTCTAGGAATGCAGAGTAGGCAAGTGGTTCCCTGAGTTTTTTCAATGGGAGAACAATAATGGTTCACTTCATTGTTGTTTGTTTGACATCAAGTTGGCACTGAACGCATGACCTAGTAGATCCCACCTGTCTTTGTGCACCCAGATCAAGCATCTTTATCACTTGCAAGCATGCTTGCCACCCTCAAGAATGTCAACTTTCCACTCCCACTCTGTGTTATTACTCCCACCATCGTTCCCTTCCATATGTTGACCGATGGGCTTGTCCCTTCCTGCAATCCCTTCCTCCAGATCCTCATCGATTGACAACAATAGTTGCTCGTCTCCAAAATCTTTGCAGCCCAAAACCCGATGATCAAAGTGATGGTAAATTTACTGAAAACAATGTATATATCTCAAAACAAGGTAACATGATAGCAAAGAGAACCGACCTGTAGAGGTAGTGTGCGATCTCATTCATTGATAGTGTACACGTTGGATACAACTACTGGAAAAATTAGCCTCCAATAAATGTATCAACCACATTAGCATACAACTTTGGATTCTTTCTATTCGAACTGATTACAGGGAGGAATCCACAACATGGTCTCGTTGATTATATCAATCTTGTAATTTACGTTGTACCTTGTGATGCTCTATTCCTCTAAAGTGCAACTATATTTTAGAATACCCGTAGATCTTGTTTAAAAACTTTTTACAATATTTATGTTGGCATTTGTTGTCAATAGTGAGTTTTCTATTTTTCCAGAAGATAAAACAATCTATCCTTGAAAGTCTTAGAAAGTGGCCATCTTCCTGGAATAGATATCAAATTAATATCATGCATTCATAAAGTCAATTTACAATTAACATGCTATGTTTGTTCTATACAATTTAATGTTTAGTCTTATTTAGTGATTTAGTGTATTATTCTCTGTTACAAAGTAGATTCACATTGTTTCCTTATTCTCTCCACATGTAGCATTTTCTGTATATTTGCTCATTGTGTTAAGTGCAACTTGTGAAACGGGATGCAATTGGTGCAGACAACAAATCAGACTGGGATGAGATACTGGATTCACGGCTTAATGGAAAATGTAATATTGAAGAAGTTCGCACTATGGCAGCTCTTGCATACAATTATGTTCGCAAGAATCCAAGGAAGCGATCATCTATGAGAGGCATATCACAGACTTTGGAAAGATTACAAAAGAAAAAACACAACATTGAGCATCTCAGCCAAGCCTTCTCATTTGCAGGGGAAGGGAATTCTGAAGTTGTAGAGAAGATAGAGCTTCAGATAGCCAAGTTAAACAAGTTAGATAGTCTATCAGAGAAACATGAAGTTTGATGATGTTTGGATGTAAGATGAGATGGTTATGTCTAGAGTTTAGTCAGTGGGGAGGTACCTTCCGTGTCGAGGATCCGCAACACACATCATGTTCTTAGAGTCCTACATATGTTGTGTGAGCTCTGGAACGATCAGTGCCTTGTACTGTTGGGAGCCTCGGGAGGTCAGGGAAGAGAATCCCACCATGAAGAAATGAAGACGGGGGAACGAAATCAGATTCACCGCAAGATTCCTAAGGTCTGAGTTCAGCTGACGAGGAAATTTCAAGCAACATGTCACTCCACTCATGGTCGCAGAGATTAAATGGTTCAAATCTCCAACTCCAAAACCAAACAAGATGTAAGCCCTAAAACCCAGATAAGAAATCGACAAACCTCGAGCCTAATTAAACCATCAATAAACCCTAAACCCTAATCCCAATTAACCCATCAATAAACTCTAGACTCTAAGCATAATATGAAAAAACACGAGATTCAATGCTACTTACAGCTAAGAGTAGTGAGCTTGAGTGTCCTAAAGCAAATGTCATACAGGGCCTGAAGCAAATGTCATAGAAGATAACAATTAGACTATGAAATGAATGACAATTAGACTATGAAATGAATGGACAAGAAATTATGCTAGACATAACCATAATTTGGATGACCAACCACCGAATATCTCTTTAAAACTGTTCCAATACATCTAATCTTGGAATGCTATTATGCTGCACAACTGGAATCGATATAATTTCTAAATTAAATGTGTCTCTATGTGTATATATTTGAGTCAAAGACTCAAGGCACACATCATAACACACATCTAGAAACCTCATGTCAAATAAAATAGTTTTTCTTTTCAATTCTTTGCATTACAAGTAAACGGTTTCGAATTTCCACTTGAGGCTTGTAATTTGAAGCCGACATAAGTCAATCAAGTAAAATTGAAAATTGATATATATATATATATGATTTTGTTTAATAAATGATAAAAAAAAAAAAAAAAGTGAGAACTTGATTACCTTCTGGAATGTGCGGGTTTGAGCCTCTCCGATTGCAAACAATTCTCTTAACAATTTTTTAGTGCTCTCTTGATTTGTTTCTACAAGTTGTTTTAATAGGAAGTATTATCTACAGTTACACAGTAGGAATTCTTCCATTTGATGTCTTGTGAAATGTTTCCAACAAGGACGACATTTACCACCACCTCCATCTCCCAGCATACTTATTTGAATAATGGCTAATTCATCTTTTCCAAAACTGCTGATGACCAAAAAATTTCTTCCACATTTAAATATTCTGAAAATGGGCTCTGCTCAACATGAAATTCTTCGCATTTGTCACTTATTATGAAATCGTAGGAAATGATGACAAATTAAGCACACTATGAACTATGCCTAGTTTATTATTTTGGAAGTTGTAATTCTAAGAATCTCTAAAATGTCAAGTTGTAATTCTAATTCAAAAAACCAATGTCTAAGTGGAAGATAATGTCATGTTATTTTGTAATCCATCAAATCTTTTAAACTATTGGTTTAATGCAGTGGACTTCTTTTCTGATTTTAAATTACATTTATGTTGCTCCAAAGAAGAAGACAAAAATCAAATTTCATCATACCCAATTTATGTATTTGAGTTTATAAAAATACAGTTAATTTATAAAACATTATTTTCTATTTTAATATATAACAAAAAATGTTAACATTATTTTCTATTTTAATATATGACAAATTTTTTTACAAATAAGTTAAAAAATTACCAGTAAATTAAATTTTATTATTAATTATATAATTAATAAAAATTAAAAATTACCATATTAAAAAATAAAAAACTCTATATATAAAATTTATATATATGTGAGAAAATATGATACANACCCAATTTATGTATTTGAGTTTATAAAAATACAGTTAATTTATAAAACATTATTTTCTATTTTAATATATAACAAAAAATGTTAACATTATTTTCTATTTTAATATATGACAATTTTTTTTACAAATAAGTTAAAAAATTACCAGTAAATTAAATTTTATTATTAATTATATAATTAATAAAAATTAAAAATTACCATATTAAAAAATAAAAAACTCTATATATAAAATTTATATATATGTGAGAAAATATGATACATAAAGCTCTAAACTCAAACATTATACAAAGCCCTTCATTGCCTCTACCTTCTGCATGAGTATTTCACTTGTAAACTGTGTCTAATTAAGTTAGAAGTATCTAATTTTTGTATAACATGACGTTTCCATACATATACCACTTATTCAAAATCAAAGTCTTTTAGTAAAACCAAAATGAATTACTGAAAACCTTGTTGATTATTCGAAGTCATAAACCCAGTTAACGGTTGACAAAAGCTTACGGTCTATTGAAAAGTTGTGGAATGGATTCAAGGCAAACCAGAAAAACCTAAAGAAACTTATGGTCAATACATATGCCACGTATTGAAAGTCCAAGTCCTCTATGAAAACCAAAATCAGATCCGATGGTATTGGAAAAAACGTATCCAAATTGAAAGCGAAAGACTTTGATGAGGACAATGGAAGTTGGAAGCGCGGATAATTTTAACTCTATGGTAGATCAGGAACCTTCGCTGATATTGCAGAGCTTTTTAAATTTTTACAGACATATTAGGAATGTCCACCATACTTGGAAGGGAAATGTTAAATACGTTGCACACATTTTACTGGTAATTTTGAAGTTGAAGTGACAGATAGAGACGAAGAGATTTTTGATAGATGGATAATTCTATTTTTTTAGGGAATTATGTTATACGTTTTATGAACCTTATACTTGATTCATAAATCCATTATGTAAAACAACAAATTATGGGATATTTTTTTGGGTTCAAAAGTTCTGCATTGTAACTGTGCTATGTTAATTAAATCTGGGGCGCCTACTCCACCTTGGCTCTGCTCGAAGTTTGAAACCCGCAATACTTATCAACCCCAAGTCTGATGCTAAGGTTCGAAAAATTGGATTTAGAGAGCAGGGGTTTGAGAGTGTAGTGGTGGGCATGACTTATGAGCAATTCACAATGGTTGGGCGTTGAACTCTTATCAGTGTAAGGGAAGGCAATGGGGGTTCCTTCGAAAACTTTGTAAAAACCAGTAATTCTTAGAGATTTGGTGATAGGGATGCCAAGATGAAACCTGGAATTGAAAGTCGGAGCAACGACTTCTCTGGTTCCTTGAAAGTCGGAACGGTATGTACCAATGGAGTGAATTAAGTAAATTATGATTTACTCTACATTGTTTAAAAGTTAATACTCTACATTATTTAAAACCTCATGATAGTCACATTGATGAGCTCTTACACTTTATAAATTTAATGATTAAAATATAAAGTATTAAAGTTTAATTTGCTTAACAAACTATCAGTGGTCTTGCAATGGCCACACATCTCAAAATCTAGATTGGGCAACTCTGTCATGGTTACACGTTGTATTCATTATCGACACATTGTGTGGATACCAGGAGCTTGTTCAAGAGAGTCTAGTCAGGTGTTGTCTCTCCCGATATTGGGAAGAGGGTTTTGGAGTTTCGGCAATGAGAGAATGTGTATACAGAATGGAGTAGACCTGCTATCCTCAATGTCTTGCTCCGTGGAGGTCAACCCATTGTCAGAAGATTCAATATAGTGGTCGATACAGATACATGGAAACAACCAATGGTAGCACCGGATGGGGTTCAGAGCATCACGGAGAATCCATAATACCACACGGAGAAACGATTTAAAGTAGCCGATTTTTTAAGTTTTGTTGAGATTTCATGGTGAGAATATATGCCTCTTTTGAAATCTGTCAAATTTAGATGAGGGATCTTATGTTGTGGTAGCATTACTGTTTTTGTTTATTGTCCAGTGAATAGTTTCATGGGGGTGGTAGCCTCTACAAATAGCATGCTACTCTGGGGTTGCACATAGCATTATTGTTTGTGTTTGTTGTCCAGTGAATAGTTTCATGGAGGTGGTGGCCTCTGCAAATAACATGTTACTCCGGGGTTGCAAGTGTATTTCATATACTACTTGTTTGCACTCTACATTTCATTGGAGGAAATACACTAACGATATGTATTTGTATTGCAATATTCTAAATGAATAGAACGAAATGACCTTACTCTGCATGTCGAGTGATCGACGTTGTCTATAGGGCCTCTGCTATTGGATTTTCGTTTTCATTTCCCACAATAGAATTAGTAAGGATTTTAGCTGATAAGATTTTTTTTTGCAAGATAAAAAGCACAATGCATTACAACGTTCTATAGATTTTCTTTTTGACATTTATAGGGTTTGAAATTTTCTAGCACTCCTAAAGATCCTGGAAAAGCAAAAGCTCATCTATTTTAATAAACATCCAATATGTGATGATTTACCGTGCAACTCAAGGTGAATTTGTACTACTCCCGTTCCTGGGTGGGGTGTGGGTTGAATTCGTAATAAATGAAAAAATTGTAGACACTGCCTCTCAAATCAGGGTAAATGAAACCCCAACTTCTGCGAAAGGTTTAGAAATGTGTGTTTTTCCATGGAAGTTTTAGAAATGCGTGTCGTGAACTCTTCTTGCACTTAGCTTCATAAGATGAATTTTTGCATAATAGCACATATGGAGGTGGGAGTTGGGAGATAAGAGGCTCTTCTTTCTCCCTAGATTAATGATTTGCAAGTGTAACAATCAAATGTTTTAAATGCCCTATCCTTTTCGTAGATAACTCCATGGCTTGGCACATAACGACGACTTTCTTCATAACTGGAAAACCATTTGGCTATATTTCAGTGAGCTTTTGGCTAATCCCCTCCTAGGGTTATCGGTAGAACAAATGGTTCACCGAGGAGAAAAGGCAAGTGAGCCATCCTTCCCTTATAAAGAATTATTTTTTCTCATAATTGGATTTATAACCTTGTAACTTTTAAATAACTAACTTGCATCTCATATCACAACTTGCACCTTGTTTGTGCGTGTGCTCTTTTTGTTGTACCCGATTTTGTGCTGAACCCAATTAACGACAAATAGCTTCATGGAGGTGGTCGTGTCTACAAATAGTTGGCTAAGTGTGCACGCTTAACATCTATCCAAATCTCAACTCTTGAGAGCGGCCACCACGACCTTTGAATCCGCCATTACCTTACCTGGTTCAACACCCCTCAAACACTCCTCCTCTTCCTCATTTCAGATTTCCTGTACCAAATCCCAACTTGAATAATAACAACAACAACGCCTTTCCCCTATACTCCTCCCTACCCACAAACACTGTAACACCTCTCCCTTCTCTCAGCAGCAACAGGGATTCATTTCAATACACCAAACAAAACAGCCAAATAAATGTAAATGACTCCATAAGCCTTTTCAAACAATAAATGTCGCACACAGAAGCAAGGGGTAAAGATATATCATATTTGTTGAAATTGGGTCTATGGCAGTTTTGCGGGCATGAAACGTACATTTCTGCTGCGAGAATTAAATTCTAAAGCTGCGTTTTCCATCATCTGATGAACATAGAACGTTGCGTTGTAGTGTTCCACCAATGTATCGGAGACCTTGGGAGAAGGGAAAATAGAGAATGTGAGCATCATCCTATCTGAGTATTCTTCTCTGATCTTGGATATGAGCAAAGTCCGGTTGGTTGTTTAATAGAAAAGTGATTGGCTTTGAATAGGCAAGTCAAGTAAGCCTCTTGTTGGCGTAGGTCGTAAGGCTAGGGAAAGCCCCACCCAGTGGTTTTTCTAGTTCGGGGTGCAAAGGAAAGGGTAATAAGACTCATATCCCAAGCATAAGTAGTGTTCAAGCCCATATGAGTAATCACCTAGATAATGCTCATAGTATATTGAATACGGGATTACACTGTAACCTAATCTGTATACGTATAAGCTTATCTCATACTGCCCATTCCAGAACACAAAACCCTATGAGCAATGTGCCCATTCCAGACCCTGTTCCACCCCGAGAGAATGGCATACTTGAAACCCTGCATGCACCACAAAACCCTATGAGCAATGTGCCCATTCCAGACCCTGTTCCACCCCAGAGAATGGCATACTTGAAACCCTGTATGCACCACAAAAACCCAAGACCATTAAATCAAAAAAATCAATACACAACAACAACGAAAACCTGGACTATTTACATACAGAAACGTTAATTTACGTCAACAACAATGAAAACATGGAATATTGACTTAAAAAACGTTAATTTACCTTGGAGACAGTCACAGTTCTCGGCTTGAGTTCATCCCCTTCGGTGTAATGGCCCTTGGCCCAGTTGCTACCAGCTCCAGACTGGCCAAAAACAAAGTTGTCAGGCCTGAATATCTGACCGTAAGGGCCTGATCTCACGCTGTCCATGGTCCCGGGCTCAAGATCCATGACAACAGCCCGCTGAACAAACCTCTCACAACTCGCATCAGTGTAGTACACATTCCATTCATTATGATCAGCGACGCTAGTTATGATGGAGGGTTTGCTCATGGCCGTGAATTTGGCGGCCACTGATGGGGGTGAGGTGTCATGTATGAACTTCCCCTAAAAGAACTTTTGGCTAAAAAAAAGTGTTTGGTTAGTTTTTTATATACTCTTTCAAAGTTCAACCAACATTATAATTAACTAGGAAAACCTAAATACTCATTATGATTTTTTTTTATCAAATTATTATGATTTTTTATTAAAATTATTAAATTATTTTATATAAATGTTTGTATTATTTTAATTTTTTATTTTTTTAATATTTATTATAAAAAATTATACTAATTTTTTTATTATTTATTTTTAAATTTATTATAATTTTTAACTAAAACATAAATAACTTTTTTTTTTCAATTTTTAAAAATTATTATACAGTTTTTAATTTTTTATTTTCAAAATTTTAATATTATATATATATATATATAACTTGAGTGAGTTTAATGGTTAAGAAAGTATCCAAAAGGGATAGGGTATATATATCTCAAATTGTGATTATATATATATATATATAATTTTTTTCATTTTATTTTATAAATATATTAAAAGTTTTTAACAAAAACCAAAACCAAACTTTTACATCTTTATCTTTACCTTAATAAGCAAATTAAATTTTTACCATCTAATTTGAAAAAAACTCTCATTCTTAATTTCACCTCTTTATATATATTCTTTGAATTTATTAGTTTTTTTAAATGAATAAACATTTCCATGGAATTTGTAAATTTTTCCATACACAATGTTATGGAGCAATCTTAGATTATTTTTAATATTTCTTTGAGTAATTATAGGTTGAAATATTTTTGAGAATCATTTTGAATTTCTTTTTTAATTAGATTAAGAATTACAAAAGGGTAACGAGTATTTGTTCGCAAGTCTTATTCACCATACACTAATCCAATAATTGACGGATTAGTGCATGGTTTCCAATATGATGTGAAGTACAATAGCGAGTGGATGAAGGTATCACGCCCATATATTCTTGCCATAAAACCATCAGGTAAATTTTGTTGAGCTTCGTTCCTTTCGCGACCTCCTTACAGAAATTTCATCTTCGATAAGCTAGAGCAGAAGCTTTGCAGTACACCTGCCATGGTTTGTCAGCTCTAACGTTAGACCCATCACAGTAAAGCTTCCACGGTCCCCAAACGCATATCTCACATTTCAATTTTGAATTTCCGCACTCCATGAATACCCCCAAGACCAGTTAGAGGTCAAAATCATATCGGCGTAAGATCTGGAAGACGTGAAATTAATCGGCAAGATGAGATGTTACGCAGGATGTTATCCTCCACACGAGTCTCCCTATCAATCTTCACGCGAGATCGATCCCCAAGGAGTCTAGTTCGCAAAACGCCCCTTCATGCTATGGTTAATCTCCTCCCTGGCGAAACCCAAGTGAGTATTAGAATCCGGATCTTGAAACGCCCCGGTCAAGTCCGACTTGCATAGCTTGAAGGCGAAGCTCAACTCAGGGATCTCAAAATACCCATCGTCTAGCTTCACGCTCTTTTGTGGCGTGTTGAGTAAAGATGGAGTGAAAGACAGACATGTTGAATGCTCCGACCGTATGGAATACTATGATGGGGACCCTGAACTTGGCTCCCTGAAGACAGGAACAACAATTTGGAGCCTCCTGGATATCATTACTACTCATTTATTGCTACTCTGACCATTCTTCGAATGAACCAGCCAGCTTGTGGGATGAAGCCATGAATATGCAGATGATGTGAGCAGGAGCGTTGTCTGTTCTATCGATTCCAAGGGGCATTCTGTGTATGGGAGGCAAGGGTAGAGACACAAACCGGATGTCCAGATTCAAACCCTCGACCTGCGGGTGGAGACGTTTGGCGTTCCCTGGAGTCGTTATAATTGAAACCGCGAGGCACTGCGAGGCGAGCAACTTTAAATGCGGACAAATAGCAAGTAGAGTTATGTGATATACATATTGACAATCGGACTTGCGGAATACTTGAATTTGGAGAGGCTCGTGTCGAATAAGCAAATTGAAATAATAAAGTCAATAACTTATTTTAATATCAATAAAATCATTTATAAGTAATTAAAACAAGTTTAGCGTTTCTGAATTATTTTTTCTTTTTACATATGCTGGTGGACAAAGAAAGGAAAAAAACATAGTACTGATGTCTGTTACATAGGCTGGTTAACATAAGCATGAAAAAAAAAATGTTCCCGAATTAGTTTCTTTAAAAGAGCAGGTTCTTGAGTTGACCAGTTTTTGGATTGCGGGTTTGTGTCCTACAAATAACATCGATAGTTTCGTGATATAAAATTTGACAATTGGAGTTGCGGACTATTTGAATTTGAAGGGGCTTGTGTTCAAAAAATTTAGCATTTGCGAATTAGTTTTCTTTAAAACAGGCACTCATCGACACAAGAAACTGAAATTTATGAAATTATAGGTTCGTGGAGACCATAAACTATACATAGCAAATACGTAACTCTGTGTACATACTCTCTATGAAATTTTATGAACACATAAAAGCAGGAAAAAAACTAGCATTTCTGAATTAGAGCATGGAGGGAACCCTGAATAGAAACTTGTCCAGTTTTTGGATTACAGGTTCTCGGGCTGGGGACCTGAAAATGGAGCTTCTGTTGTTCCATGTCTTGCTGCCAACATCTGTTACAAAGTGTGGTGGACAAAAGGACCAAATAAATAACATTCCCAAATTAGTTTTCTTTAAAACACTGGCTATTGGATACAAGAAGTTGAAATGTATCAAATTATAGGTTCCTGGACAACATAAATTACACATACCAAATATGCAATTTTTTAAATACCACCCACAGTTCGACGATATACAAATTGAGAAGAGGATTTGCGAACTATTTAAATTTTAAGGGCTTTTGTGGCAAAAGTATGAAGCACAACTGGTAAAGATCCAACAAATGACATATTGTCTAGACGTTTGAGTACAAAAAAAGTAGCGAACACAATTTCATGACATTTATATAAAAAATAATGAAACCTGTTAGATATTCCTGGAAATTTAAAGAAACATATATATATATATATATACAATGAAACCTGTTAGATATTCCTGGAAATTTAAAGAAACATATATATATATGAAACATGATATCTCAAATTTGAGTGAGTGATTTATTTCATACTTTATTTTGAAAATAACCAGGCCGGAGAAAAGATGCATAGGACAAAAAAGAGAATTGAGATAAATTAAACAGAATGTCTTCACATTCAGCATGGCTAAAGATAAAAATCTAGGAACACGTAAATATATAAGCAGAGAAAAGAATAGTTTTATTTAGAGTATATGAAAAAATTAATAGTTTGTCACATATCCCTGGAAATGTAAATGCGTTTGTCATATAGACTGGGATTGGGGCTCCCGCGGACCATAACAGAAATATGTACAAGAAATATGAATATGGAAAGGAGTTGGACATGGTAGAATGTAATACCTTAAAAGTAGAAATGGCAAGATCATTTTTTGGCCATAGATTTCTACTCAGAGAAGTTGGAATAACTGAATTGACAAAGAAAGAACTATGCATTTCCCTGTTGGATTTGGGCAATGACCCACTTCAAGTTCTCTTCAATATAGTTTCTCAAAGGGGCAACGTTGATGTCATTACGGATTTGAATGTTGAAAACTTCATTTTCTAATTCGCTTAGATCAATTGAAAGTTTGCACAGAGTTTCATCGATGTCTGCATTCTGCACCGAATACCGGACTAGCCAGTTGTGCACCTCTTGTTTATGATATTCAATAATGATGTAAAAACTTTCTAAAGACAAGGCTTTCAAATTATCAACTTGTTTATCAAAAGCTTGCTTGGTTGACGCCAGCAAGTTGAGGATTAAGATGGGGTCCTGGAAGCCGTTTGTGTTTCTTGCTAAGTCTATTTTGGTGAGCTTTGTCAATAATGTTTCTTTCTTTGATATTGCTTGCTCACATGACTAGACGATGACATACAAATTTTTCACTTTCTCTTTCCAGCATGCTTCTAGTTGAGTGAGTCGTTTACTGGAAGGGAGATCATGTTGTCTTCTTCTGGTCTTTGCCATGTTGTTGACATGAAAGGAAAAAGGGATAACCATGTGCACACAGAAACTTTCTTCATTTTTTAAATCTGTCTGCAAAAGTAGGAGCAAGTTATGTGCCTTGCTACCCAGGGAATCCATATTCTGTGATGTTTCCCAGGCCTTCGTAATCAGTTCCATTCTTTTGTTGATATTTTTCTCGACATATCCTCTACAGGATGAAGGGAAGCTAGAGGACCCTTTTATATTTGTTGCAGGAGTGCACGTAGTAGCAAGCATTGCTATTCACAAAGAACTGTGAAGCAATGGCATAGGAAACAAAGCTTCCTCTAATTCCTCAATGCGGTTCTTTAGTCTGCCATTTTCGGCTTCAATGAGTCCAACGGAACCATGAAGAGAATCTCTAGTTTCCATGTGAAGTTGAGATATTTTGGATGCCTACATATTGGCAAGGTGAAGTTTTGAACAATGTATTCTCTGGTTATTATTTACATCTTTTTTTTCAATGATTAATTTTTTTGATTCAGATTCAAAAACAACATTCTGGAATACGAAGGATTCATCTTCACCAAAAATTAGGGTATCAACCATGTCCATTGAGCAAGTAGGCTGAATTCCGTCTGCGGGCTGATCAAGGTTGTAGAATATTCTTTCCAGATCAACATCAAGATCCATGTTTTCACTGTAAGTTTCAGGCTGCTCTGCCTCCCCTACAATTCTTTTTCCCTTCTTCTTCACGGAAAGGTCGTGAGGAAGATGTTCACTATATTTCTACAAAACTGTTGTAGAGCTGGTGCCATTACTTTGTCAAAATGTTGATTTGCTCCAGATGCTGCTTGAAATGAAGAACTGGAGGGGGCAATATAATCCCCCGGAAACATTGCTTCCATGTGTGCGAATGGAAAATATCCTCATTAATGGAAATATCCATGCGTGTTGTATGATGACCTGTTATAAGTAAAGATTAATTATTGCATAGTTAGAAGTGCGAAGGTGGCAGTTACGGAAAAGAACATTTAAGGAGTGAAGGTCTTGTGAACAAACCAAGGTGGCGGCGTGTGAATGACATTCCATGGTATTTCAAATTAAGACTTGGAAGAGATTGGATTTTTCCAGAAGGAAGCAAGCTGGTGACGTGCAGATGACATTCCATGGCGTTTGAAATTAAGACTGTGAAGGGATAAGAAAATCCTTCGCATAAATTGCATTGATGGCAGAACTTCTCAAGCCTTGTGCGCATCAATGACAGCTTAGACGGTGCCTGTACGATGACCTGTTAGCATTAAAGATTTAGAAAGAAGACATATATATATATATATATATAAACACTATTTCTTATTATGCAGATATGCGAAGGTGATGGGCACGAGGAAGAGCAAGCAAAGAAGGAATGGCCAAGTGTGAAAGTGCATAATGAAACTGATGAGTTTACAATGCTAACATTGCATGAGTCGGAATTTCTCAGCGAAGCAATGTATGGATGTCATTCCATACCTTACCACTTTCGGGATGGTGGGTCCTCAGATGGGCGAGCTCAAAAAAATGCCTCTATTGTTTGGTGTTCTAAAAATAGCACACACAGTTCCACGATATACAAATAGACAAGGGGACTTTCTTATTGGCTTATATTTTATAGACCATTGACAGTTTTTGGATTGCGGGTTCTTGGGTCGGCGGGGTAAAAAACAGGGCTCTATTGCTAGGTTACTTACAAATAGCTTATGACAATAATTTGACAAGCGGGTTTGCGTTCCAGTCGGCTCAACATTCTACTCCAGGGCTGGCGGGATCCTAGAAACAAGCAATACATATCAAATGTGCACAGATCCCTTATTCGATACTTAGCCACTTATTTGGATCACGGACTTGGCTCCGTCCAACTCCTAGTGCATATTTCATAATTCATGTGCAACACCAACTCTGTGGTTACTAGATTGGTGTGTGTAGAAATGAGGCAAAATTAGATATGTACCTTTATTAAGTATCGACATCAGATTTTATACACCATGTACCCATATCGCATTCCATACTTGCGGGTTCTCGAGCGGGAGGGGTCAAACAAATCCTTCTATTGTTCCGTGTTCTACAAATAGCACATACAGTTCCACGATATACAATTTCACAGGCGGACTTGCGGGGTGGCTGAGATTTTAGATGCCATTATTTGGATCGCGCACTTGCAAGCTACACAATATGCCTCTAATGTTTCCTGTCCTGCGAATAGCCGTTATGGTTGGGAAATATAGAAATTCACAAGTGGAATTGCGGGGTGGTCAGCCCATCATTGCATCTGTTGGATGGAAGATGTGCAGGGTAGTTGCCTCTACGCGCAAAAGAAAAAAAACCAAAAAAAACATAGCTGCAAATAAGTTTGACAAACACAGAGAAAGTAAACGAAAAATTGTTTACTGTGGAACACGGGCAGGAAAAGGGTGCACCTTTTCATGGTTTGGTCTACATGTGTGGGTAGGAGTTCTTCGCGTCCTCTTCTTTTCCTGTCTGTTTCTATGAACAAAAGTACAAAGAAAAATGGATATGAACATAAGTTCAAATGTTAAGAAAAAGGCAACTGCTATGTACATATACAAAAAAAAAATAGAATGCGTTGAATAGAGTCAGAAATAGTTTTTGGGAGGATGTACCTTTTTTTTTTCCCTATACAATGTAAATTTTATAATTCGAGTAGAACACTGTCTAGAGCGGTGTGTGTACAAATCATAGATACAGATATGCTTTGAAACATACAAATATGAGTTTGCAATAACTTTGATGTATATTTCATAATTCAAGTGCAATACCAATTGTATCGTGATCAGACCAATATGTGTCTAAGACAAACATACTATATTGAGGAATGGGCACATTGGACCAGACATGCTCAATTAGTGCATTTTGGAGATGGACTGTGTTGTTCATAAGAAAGCAGAGACTGTATTTGCACATGTAGTTTTCCAATTCTTTTGTTCTACCAGTATTTTGTAGCATATCGATATTGAAGTCTCCTACAAGTACAATTGGTCCGTTCAGATGGAAATGGGTTAGTGCATTGGAAATAACATGTACTATGTTGGAGAATGTTGCATGGGGAGCAACATACAGATTCAGTATTGCAACTTCTGTTTCATGAGAATTTTTTTTTGCAAGCACTAGCTCAACATTGTTTTCTTCGATATGTATATGGTCCAAAATTAGTAGATTTTTTTTCACCAATATCATGACCCCATGTGTAATGTAACTTGATATGCAATTGTGATTTGGGAATTGTTTGTTCTGCATGCATAATTCCATGTGTGTTTCTTGCAAGCACAAAATATCGGATTGCATTATATCATAGTCATTCAGTATATCATCCATGTGTGCATTTAAGTTGTGTGTGTTAAGAGAGAGAATTGATATAGATGAATTTGTTTGTATGGATTGGTAATCATAATGCAGTTGCCATTTTGCGGTGGTCCTCAGTTGTTCCATTTCAATATCAATTTTTTTTTTTCACTTTGAAGTTATCTTTTGTGAGAGGACTTAGTAAATACAAGGACTCTATGCTTCTAACATGGGATAGTGCTGTGTAGAAAAGTCCATGTATCTGAATTCCAGCAGGCTAAAAAGAAACTTTATCAAGTGTTAGTCCTTGTGATCTATCGACTATATGTGCACATGCAAGTTTAATGGGAAACTATTTTTGAATCTTCAGTTGACCTGTCTTTGCTGATGCTGATACTAGCTTCGATATTCGCAAAATAGGTGTCCAATCGCTTCCAGTATTTGAATTATATAGATAAGACAACTTGCTTGCTTGTCGCTTGCCTATATGTGGTTCATGGAACTTAATCCAAAGGACATCCACTTTTTCTTTCTTGATATAGCCTTTCAGTATTCCCTCTGCACCATTCACCAACCCATCCTGTGAATCATAGTTGCAGGCATATATTTCAACCAACATTTCTAATTTGAGGACAAGCTGCAAAGGTAAAGTGACTGAATGTTCATGTCATGGCACGTTTCCATGGTTGTCTTCTTCTAGGTCAATGGAATTGATGATGATATCATTGCCAGGCATTAGGGAGAGCATGTGGCTACTATGATTTGCAACATCCTTATTTTTGTAGAACAGGTAAGGGAATGTTGGGTATGTTGGTGCAGCTCGTAAGCATCTAAAATTGATATGGGTCAAGTCATCACGTGTTTGACTGTTGGTGCACATTCTATTCAGAATTGCAATGAATGTTTCATCTATTTAGCGCATTGTAGTATGCAACTCAAAGCATTTAATATTGTCTCTCCAGAAGTCATGGGTGACTATTTCCATGTTGACCGTGGGTTGTTCAAATATCAAATAATCTTGAATGGGTTGTGCCTGGTAAATATCCCCACAGAATATCATGTCAATATTTCCAAAGTATTTTGTCTGCACATCTTTTATGCTTCTTAGTCGGTTGTCAATGGAATACAAGAACCGACTCCCAATCAAAGATTCTTCATCTATAAAGACAAGTTGGAGTTCCTCATAAAGCTTAGATAATGTATCCAACATTTCTTTGCTAAGTGGAAGAAACTATGACTTGTTAAAAGGCATTAAAAATGCAGAGTGGACTGTTGTTCCACCAACATTGTATGCAGCTTTTCCTTTGTATGCAACTACTAGGCCCTTTGGTTTCATAGGATCAGAGGAATTGTTTGAATCATAGATTCGTATAAGCACTTGGAACAATACTTTTGTTGTGAATGTCTTGCCTGTTCCTGCTCCGCCTGTAAGGAACACGTGCACAGGACTGTTCATGTTCAAGTGTTTTTTAAGAGCAATATCCTTTACAATTGTTTGTTGTTCACGATTCAACAGACGTCTTATTCCGTGGTATTCATTATTTTCAATTAGGAAAGGATGTTTTGTAACTTGAAAACCAAGATTGATACGTCTTTCACTTCCAGCCGCTGGAGGACGAGGCAAATCTCCTTGTAAGTCATAGGACTCGAAAGCAGTTCTGGTTGTTTTTGGGTCTCTGAATGTGTCATCATGATCACCAGGGTTTTCTAGTTCATTAAGTGGAACCTCTAGATCGCCCCATGTTGGATTAACATTGTAGGTAAATCTAGCTTCATTGATGTGCACCATAGTCTCAGACGCAACATACACAACCTCTCATGTATAGAAGTTATGCATTAATGTCTCTTCGTTTTCATCGAACAGAACATACAACAACAGTTTTTCTCTACAATAGTTTTCATAGTCACAATGTTTGTTGTATTTGACAAACCGTATGACAGAGGGTTGTTTTCTTTTTGATATGGGTGCACCATTTTTTTTGTAATGTGATACGAATTCTGCTAAGAAGATATGCCTAATAGGAGATGGACGCTGGATGTAATAATCAATAATAGAGCGACATACCACGTCCTCTAAATTGTCGGTCTCTTGTTGCAGCAAAACCGGCAGTTTAAGGAAAAATGTGTGTTTTTCAAGTGGAGATGTGTTTATGAAGACACATTTTCTTGAACTACAAGTGAGGGGCAAAGAAAGTGCAATGTGAACTGCTTGTTGAGCAGACATTTGTTGAAGATTAAGCAATGTATTTCCAAGTGCGTGTATCATTTGTATGGCATCAATATGACTTCTTTCATGTTCTTTGCATATTTTTCTAAATGCACTTGTCATAGATTTTTCAATCTTTGTCATATACGAGGTACAGTATGATGCTGCAGCATATGCATTCAACACGTACTCCGCATCTGTATTTTCTTTCCACATAACTGGCATATCCTTGGAGAAACTGTTGTTCCAAATATGGGAGAGTTTTCGTTTAAGGAAAAGTGTCGGTTGCCTAAGCGTACATTGTATGGATTGGATGTACTCATCTTCTGAAATATTTACCTGTGTCAAGAAGGCATCAAAGCTCATCATTTCGTCAAATCCCCCTTCTTCTAGAAATGCGAACAAGGATTTAGATTTCTCAACAACAACATTTTCCTCTACACTAACTGGTTCTATGATTCTTGTAGCTCTCATTGGCGGCACGGGAAAGTTGTATCTGCAATGTGAGTTTTTTCATTTTCTACAACTTCTTGTATGGTAATGTCCATGGACTTTCGCAAGTTCTAGATCCAAATGATCTGTGTTGCATGTTATGTATTTATCCACAAATTGTTCGATCTCTGAATTGTTATCGGCTCCCTACACTGGTGCATCCTCTATCCACAACAGTGTGTGGTCATGTTCATTTCCCCTATTCTGGAATTCAATGACAAAAAAGTAGTCCGATATTTTTCCAAAAAACATTTCATCATGGCATATCAATTATCTCAAATAATTTATTCTATGTCTATAGTAGCGAGTACATGTCACCGGGTCTTTTCTTATGAGGTAGTCAATGTCGCTATTTTCCAGTGTATCGGTTTCTTTTTTATGTTTCGTGTTCTTATGCAGGTCAGATACCGCAACCACCGATGGATCCCAACAGTGCTTTGCACTTGTAAATGTGACGAAAAATGTTGGCGGGCCTAATTGACAGATCATTGCAAAAATAGTTTTTTGGTTTTGTTGCAAATAGTCAGGAGAGGTGCGGATGTTTTTGAAATCTATGTATCCAATATCAGATTTCAGATTTTTTTCTAGGTTAACTTTGTACTTCACATCCTTTGCGGACAACTTTCTTCCTTGTAACTAGCCTTTTCTTATTCGGACCCACATGCAGGACAAAACTTGCTCGATTATTATGCGCATTGTCTTGAAAAACAAATTTGTTATGTGACAGGAGAAGCAACCGCTTGAATGTAGTAGCTCCCATCGAACTATTTTATGATAACTGAATCATTCTGTAATATCAGTGCCACGTGGATCTCCATAGAAGAGTGTTGGAAAGTTCATTTCCTCAACGAATTTGTCCTTGAATATTCCAAGTGGACGTTTCCCCTCGGCAGGTGCAATTTCGACAATTTTGTCTTGCAAGTCACGAATGCACTGTGAATCAGTGAATCCATGCACCAATGTTTCAGTAGCTGTTTCATTGTCTGATTCATCACTTGCATCAAAATCACTAGTATTTTCAAGAGTATCTGCAGAGTTGCCATGTTCTTCTACGAGAA
>SNQJ01S0028987.1:37242-52146 GCA_010110895.2 Picea sitchensis
CATGGTGTTGCTTGTAGATCACAAACTTGTACAATTGCATCACCATTCTTGGATATGCAATCGCACCTGTTTATGCTTTGTTTTTCACGAACAAATTTCTCTACATTGTCATATGTGAGTTTCTTTCTAAAAGGAAGTGTAGCAATGTATTTTTTTCTCTCGCACGTGACCTTTTTCAAGTTGTGGAAACTTAGTCTACGTTTCTTGCCCAAGGGCAGGATGAGCTGGTGGCAACTGGGATGGATTTCACTTTCACCCAGTTTCTAAGAAACTACTTTACATTTTTTGTTCAAGGTCTCTATGACCTTATCAGAAGTCGAACGAATTTGATGAATAATTTTTTTCAAATTGTGATAACTTACTCTACGTTTTTTGTCTAAGCCGTCTATGGACTCATCACAACTTTCATGAATTTTACGTATGTTTTTTTTGTTCAAGCCCTGTCTACCCATATCGTAACTGGGAGGAATTTCATTTTCACAAAAAAGCATTCCACGTGTATGAAAATTCGATGTCGTTTGGGTGGCATGGACAGTCAACCCTAAACTATCGATATGTGCAAGAAAAGGTTCATAATGGATATGTGTTGTATCTGTTTTCAACGAAAGGATGTCAATTTTTCGATCGCAATTTGAATCAATAACCCAGGAATGGACAGTGGCATCTAGCAAGGGCAACCACACCTGGATATTAACCGTGAATATGACAGAAAACCATTGCAAACAGAATCTGCAACCCTCCATACGCCCTTTTTTGTATGGAAGCACCATGTTCACAAGGTATTCCTACCAACTTCCAACTGCCAGCATATTTTCTACGAGATATGGGCAAAGGTGTTGATGCAAGCACCTAAAATCCTGTTGGTTGTCGCCTATAATTGCATTGCAAAAGGACTGTACAGTGTAAATTCACAGCGACTGACCATCGAATTTTGTTGGTACCAAACAACAAATTGCATTGAACAGACTATCTCCACAGCTAGACACAACGTTTGTTGCCAGTTGTAAACCATGGAAATCTATGCCATGCAAAATCCCTTTGCATTGCGATTGAAGGTATTTGCAAATAACGAACAAGTAGATACGAGGACCTTCTATATTGCATATGGGCATTTTTTTGTACACTAGTGGTTCATAATGGCCAGTGAGGGCATTCACATCATGGAACAAGATGCAATATGGATTGTCAGATGTAGTTTTATTAAATAGCAGATATCTTGTTTTTCTTATCAATGACCAAATGGAAACTGATATATTCAGCTAGTTAGACAACCATCGTATAAAAAATGTATCTCCCCAAAGTCCCCTCTCATGCGGAGGCAGAACTGGAGATGCAGACAACTGCATTTTTGAAAAATACGTAGTGACATCTTGTATTCCATGCAACTGCCGAAGAAAATCAGATTCCAGTTCATATTCATAGGACTGCAAAGCCTCAGCATTTCCATTTTTAAAACAGGTCAAGAAATAATCTATCAATCCATTGCGCATCTTGGTCAATGAATAGCGGAAATGCAATAGAGCCTAGAATGTATCAAAAAGGCAATCCCCAACAGTATACGAGAATGCATCCAATCTAAAAAGCGCATTGTTATGCAAAACCACATCAATGTTGTCATGTACAATGGATCGTGCAACTATTTCGTACGACTCAACATCTATTACCTCGTTCATCTCTTCAACTGTCACTTTGAAGCTATTTGCTACACAGTTTCACTTTCTATGAAAACAGAGAAAAGCAGGAGAAAAAAATAAAAGGTAGCAAAATAGAAAAAAACAACAAAGCAGGGCACCAACTCTCGTATGTATCTTTGAACTTTCTTCTTCTCAACTTATATCCCCCCTAGTCCCCACAACAGATGACAAGAAAATAGAGAAATAAATAAAACAATAACTTTACTCAGCAGAAATAGAACAGGTAGATGTAGTGTCCCCACCCACAGAATGAAAGCATACCCTACGTACAGACCCTGCCCAATGGTTCCCTCTTCTGATGGCTCCCAACTACTTTTCGTAAATCCCTCTACATTGCAAGGCACATGCTTTCCAGGAACAAAAACTAAGATCATAGAAAAAGATGGTGGTACTGCCACCATTGAAAAACAACAATAACAGGGAAACTTACCCGTCAACAAAGGACGACAAGAGCTCAGGCCCAAAAACTGCAAACCGCAACAACAGGTCCAACAGCTTGCAAAGTTGAAAAACAACAAACCAGTGAACAACCATGAAGAGCTCGAACTACAATTGGAGGACCTCAACTTTGAAAAGTTGAATCAAACAAGAACCAAAACCATGGAACGAAGCACCGAACAAGGATCGAATACTCGAGCACCGATGTTGACCATGAACGAGACTGTATCGCAACCCATCTGTACAATAATCATTTAACACTGCCAGGGTGTAGGCCTGTGCAAGCATTTAAGAAAATATGCAGCGTGGCAAGCATGTTCTCTCGAAGCACGCAACAATAAAGAAAAAATCAAATATAGTAATATGGTAGAGAATGTATTCTACCCAGCAGAAAATGCTAAGGGAGACATTCAAACTAATACTAGCATTAATCCACCGTCGACCAATGCATAATAAAATATATAATTCAAAAACACCATATACTACCAAATACTTTGGACAGGTCAAGATATTTAACATTGGGAATAGCGAAGGCCGCAATAAGACCTCCAATCCTTTGTCCAATCAGATCTTGACAAACATGATACTTTTTATTATATTAAAATTGATGTCTTCACTTCCCTTGTTCCAACAATAGACAATATGGAAATATTTATGGTCAATGCACAATCTAATACCAGGTCAACGATTTATCGATCGCTATAGTCCCTCTACGTCTATGACAGGGACTAATAACTAACGATGTTCAATAAACTGATGTTGTAATTCTGCCTGATGTGGCTCTGGGCTTCTATACGTATATGGTTGACAATATTAGATGTGGATTTGTCTCGTCCACATCTAAGTAGGTGCCATTGCCTTGGCATCTTATGGCATGCTCGATAAATACATTTGTACCATATCCAATGCCTTTGGATTCTTAATAAATGAGACTTGTTGTTTCTGAATCGAAGGTTGAAAGAGACATCAATAATAGAGATCGAAATTGAAAAAGTCATGAAATTCAATGTTTTTTTAGCGGCAATAGAAAAATTCATGAAAATCCTGGAGTCATTTTACCGAAATACAAGTTTAAATTATTTAGAATGATTCTCCACATTTCGGTATTTCAATGTGGTTGTCTATTTGCTATGTTGAATGGTTCAATTCAGATCCTAATTTTTTTTGATTTAATGAGCATATCATCTTTCCATATTTTAGTTGATTTGATTTTGGTTACACCATTCATGATTCCTTGTTTACGGTTTTAAACAAGTATTTGTATAAACATTTTGATTTATTCCTAGTCTAAATATAAAGCAACTATCTACCTATCTTAAAAAAATCCATTTGATTTAATTGATATGAAACTATGATTTGTAGTATATCATGATGTCACATGATTTAATTCATTTTCATTGAATTGTTCTTGAACCATTTAAGTGGTGATTCCTCTTAACTCATACAAATGTAACATGTTACTCCAAAGCTTATTGGGAGAAACAAGAAATGGAAATATCATAAGTTCATTTGGATCCACAAGTTTTAAAAAACATGTTTCTACTTAGTAATCATGTTCCTATACAAGAGACATTGAGTATAAGATTGGAACGTTTAAATAAAAAAACCTAAGTGGGTGAATTGAATATGGACAATGCAGTTCTTTATGGATTTTTATAGGGTTGTCTTGTGACTTGTTCACACTTTTGGTCAAATTGAAAGTGGTGGTTTTCTATAGGATTTTATAAGTCAAAGGCTTTCTCCCTAGAAGAAATATGCATAATGGTTATATTAAAACACAACTTGATTGGAAAACTTTTTTATTCATTTTAAATAATTATATGTAGTAATTTCTCTCCCTCTCTCTCTATATATATATTTTAAATTTGAAAGTGGCAAAATCTATCATAACTTAGTTGTCAATTTGTAATTGAGGATAATGATCATTGGCTGCTATCTGCAAATGCAAGCTGGCTCATAATTGTTATTCAAGGAAAACCATGCCACATCAAATGATCTAATGATCTGTAAGAGTCTTACATCTAAATAAGATGAGCTCTTAGCTAATCAAAAGTAGGTTTAGGTCTTATTCAAGGATGGGGAAGCTCCACAAAATTATTTATGGAAAAGGATGGGGAAGGTCCACAAAATTATTCATGGAAAAGGATGGGGAAGCTCCACAAAAGCCTCTATAGTACCACTATAGTAACAACTTGAAAGGGTTGATGACATCATTGGGGTGAGTCCACCAAAGGCTCATCTCCATGGCTCGAGTGGCTCCATTGAAGGCCCAATGGCATTGTTGGGTGACTCCAATAAAGCATTAGTTACATGGATTGGGGATCTCACCAAAAAAGGACGAACGAAAAGAAGCAACAAAAATGAATTGAAGGAATCATGTACAACATTGATGAATTAACATCAATCACATGTCCAAGGAAAAAGGCTCCAAATGAAGAAAGGGGGCATTGCAGGAAAGGATTGGTGGATAACAACAGGTTACCAAGTGGTAAAATAAGAAAATGCCTAAAATGTCATTGCATGTATAATTACAAAAAATACAAATAGAAGTTGGTAACTAATATTGGGGTTATAGAGCATTGGCAATATGTAAAATATGGGGCAAAGCCTTACGAGGGCTACTAGTGAAATTCTCACAATAAAAACAAGGAGTCTCTTGGCATTCAAAGGAAGGTGAATAAAATGAGGAGGGTATTAAAGGGACTAGATATGGAGGAAGAAAGGGTCTTTAGTGAGAAAAATCAAGCTCTTGGCTTAGTTATGAAGCAACTAATAAACTAGTTGGTTGACAGAAGGATACTATAACACAAAGAATCCACTAGCATTAAAGCGATTTCTTTGAATATGGAATGACGAAGACTCAGAGTATCAAATTTAGCCCATATATGGAGCTACACTAGTCCTGAGATCAAATTATACATGTAATAATCTCAAGACGAGAGCTTGAACCAAAGCTCAATCAAACATGCAATCAATTCAAAGGAAATGCCTTGGAGAAGGAGTGATAATGGTAGAGAAAGAAGCAAAAGGAAGAAGACATAGGATGTAATAGATTGTTTACATAGATAGAGAGTAACTCATCTTTTCCCCATGTTGTTATTTGTAATAAAAATTTCATTCCAATTTTCTAAACCTATAATAAACCACCTCATATAGATTCTTTAATCGTTATAAAATAAAACATGAATACAACAAAAAAAAAAATTATACATCAAAACATTGTACACATAATATTTATCTTAAGAAATTCAATATGATAAAACAAAGTAAAAAATAAGGTTTGTCCTTTTTTAGACCTCGCCTTTCAAGCCAATGTATCAAAACTTTATGTTTGCCAATAAAACTTTTGTTGGTCTTGTTTGGCCTCTTCCCCAGACTAAGCAAAATAAATCTCGTATTTCCTAAGTTTCACAAAAAGCTAAGAAAAAATAATCCTAATATTTTCTCATTTTGAACTTCAACAAACTTTGAAAACAAAGTAATGCTAGGTTGATATAGCATCGGTTATAGCATTGGTTCCAACATATCACATTAAGCCTCTAACATTTTTAATTTCTTAGGTCACTTAGAAACAATTGTTCTTGCTCACTGCTTCATAAGCATTGTTGAAGCTCTATGTCAGTTGTTGCTCATTGATAATTGACAAATACATGCATGTCTTGATGCAAGGACAAACTCCATGACTATATATCATGCACTATAAACGCTTTGATGCAAGGCAAAAATTGAAGCATGTCAAAGTCACCTGTAGGAACCAAGTAGTGAAAAAATATTGATATATTAAGTGGAATCAACATCATTCAAAGTAGCAGGGCCCAGTCTATCAGGCGTTTTCAGTTGATCGCCCTCTCCCTGAAGCTCCTATTTGGTTTTGGCTCAACTACGAGAAACAAGGAGAAATATGAGAAGAGTGTATACATGTACCTATTTTTTTGGTATCTTTCCTTCCCTACATCGGTGCATTTTGTTCTAGAACTATATTAGAATCCATTTTAAACAAAACATAATTCTTCTTGTTGTGAATTAAGCAACATATCTTGATTTTCAAATTTCAAAAGGCTAGAAAGAAAGAAATTCTCTTCTTACAAATTTGTTTAAATTGAAATACTTTAAATTATGTAAGCATCAAATGTAGTCATAAAGATAACAAATTAGGAATTAGGTCATTCAGAACATCATCAATAATACCAAAAAAAATCCCATGAAACAATGCTATTCAATTGTTTATGCTACACCTAGTCAATACCTCGAGCAATTTGTTGGTTAACCTAAAACAATTGAATATGCAAGTTGAGGTTCTTGGCTCTTGCGCGCAGGAAGGATTTTTCTCCATGTCAAGGGGAGAGTTCATAGAGTTATGTGCAGGTTATTTGGGTCTTGTAGTAGAGATGACAGATTTCATATCAGGTCCGGTTCTAGAGGATGGAGCATTAAGAGATGCCAAAAATTCCTTCAAAGAAGTTGTCAAAGGGTCCCCCGAAAAGCAGGGTGAGGATGTCGAGATGGTTGGGGTCTGCAGGGGGAAGACATAGACCCATACCATATATGGGAAAGAGACAAGTCAAATTAGTCAGAAAAATAGCTATATAACGACTATTTGGACAAGACCAACGAAAATCCCAAGTACGAGGTCACCTCAGCAGGAATTGGGAATTACAATCAATGGATGTGGGACCATTCCTTAATAGGGAAATTTATGGGAATCTGACCATTTGAGAAAGAATTACAGTTGTGGATAAATTCCATATGGAAGGTTAAGGGTAAAATAAAACTCTAGTTGGGGTCAAAAAGGTTTTTCACAACAGTATTCACAGAAATCGGGGAGCAAGACAAAGTATTCGAGGAAGGACCCTATTTCTTCAGCTCAACAGGTCTACATTTGTGCTTCTAGATAGAGAGGTTCTCTCCTGAGAAAGAATACTTTATAGCGACCCCTGTCTTGATCAGGATGTACTCCTTTCCCAGGGAGTTCTGGGATCCTGAGATCCTTGAGGGAATAGGAAATACTATAGGATCCTTTGTCAAAGTTTCAGAAGTAACAAACATGGGAAGGTATATTTCTTACACTAGAATCTATGTTTATATGAATGTTGTTGGTTCCCTCTAAAATTCAATAATAGTATCTTACTAGGACGAAGGAAAAGAGACATGAAAAGTGTTGCTTATAAATTGCATCAGCTATGGGTCCTCACTGGGAAAAAGTTCTAGGGAAAGCTTAAATCTCTAGAATATTTAGTTTCCATTTCCAATATTAAATAAAAGATGTTTTAATTTGGAAATTCATGTGATAGACTGGTATGATAGATGACTGAAATTGGTGAGGACATTGTTCAACCATGAAGGCCTTCCTCTAAATATATTAGGTCCAACTTCATTTATGTGATAGTAGATGTGGTGGATTTGTGCATTGTTGAGCTTATTATCCTACCCACATGATTTTTCTCTCTCATGCTAGGGGTGGAATCTAGTCTGTGTGTGGCTTCCTTTCCCCACATTTCATCTTAGTTTCTATCCCAAATAATTGAAGAGAAGAATTATTGTTGACCATGCCCATTGATAATATTCAACCCAATTCCTTCCTTGAAACCATCCCCTTGCGATTATAGGGTACACACTACAGGGTATAGTTTTGGATATTTCTCTTACTATGGAGTGATCATGCCCTAGTATGTAGGAGTAAAAATGTTGTATAGGTTACTTTTTTGGGGGGTATATTCTTCTTGGGTGGCTCTATTTTCGGTTTTGTGTGTGGTTCCTTACCTTTTGTATATGTGGCTTCCTTATATGTGCATATACGGAAGATGACCAACTTTCATAAATGCGCATATATGGATTCCTTTTGTAAATGCATATATATGGAAGCCCTTCCGTAAATGCACATATATGGAAGTGGTCGGATTTTGTATAATATGCGCATATACAGAAGTGGTTGGATTCCGTATATGCACATATAGGAAATCCGACCACTTCCGTATATGCACATATACATAAATGGTCGGTTTCAGTATATGCACATATACAGAAGTGGTCGGCTTTCATATATGTGGATATACAAAAGTGATCAACTTTTGTATATGTGCATATACAGAAGTATGCTAGCTTCCGTATATGTGCATATATGGAAGTTCGTCGACTTCTGTATATGCGCATATACGAAAGCATTCATCTTTTGTATATGCGCATATACAAAAGTTGGTCGACTTCCGTATATGCATATATACGGAGGTAGACAACTTCTGTATATGCAAGACGAATTCTGTATATGTGCATATACGGAAGCCAACCACTTTCTTAAATGCACATATATACAATCCCTTCCATAAATATGCATATACAGAATTCGTATATGCGCATTTACGAAACTGGTTGACTTCCTTATATGCGCATATATGGAAGTTGGCCACTTCCATATATGCACATATATGGAAGTGGTCATCTTTCGTATAATTCATATATGGAAGTGGCCAACTTTCGTATATGTGCATATATGAAATTTGGCCACTTCCATATATGCGTTATACAAAAGCCAGCCACTTCCGTATATTCACATATATGGAAGTGTCCAAATTTCATATCGCATATATGAAAGTTGACCACTTCTGTATATGTCCATATACGAAGGTCAACCACTTCCATATATGTACATATACAGATTCTGTATATGCGCATTTACGGAAGGGATTCCATATATGTGCATTTTTTAAAGTGATAATAGTTCCTCAACGTATATGTGCATATAAGGAAGTCAGCCACTTCCGTAGATGCACATATACAGATTCTGCATATGCACATTTACGGAAGGGTTTCTATATATGCGCATTTTTTAAAGTGGTTGACTTCGATATATGCATATATACGGAAGCCGACCACTTCCGTATATGTGCATATATGAAATTCAACCACTTTTTTATATGCACATATACGGAAGTGGTCGTCTTCGGTATATGTGCATATATGCTGAGGAACTATGACCTAAGGTCATATGTGCATATATGGAAGTGTTCGACTTCCATATATGCGCATATATAGAAGTGATCAACTTTCATATATGTGCATATATGTAAGCCGACCACTTATGTATATGTGCATATACGGAAGTGGCCAAATTCCATATATGCACATATAAGGAAGTTGACCACTTCCATAAATGTGCATATACAAATTCCATATATGTGCATTTACGAAAGTGGTTGACCTTCGTATATGCGCATATATGAAAGTCGACTTCTATATATGTGCATATACAAAAGTGGTCGGCTTCCGTATATGCGCATANATGTGCATATATGGAAGTGTTCGACTTCCATATATGTGCATATATAGAAGTGATCAACTTTCATATATGTGCATATATGTAAGCCGACCACTTATGTATATGTGCATATACGGAAGTGGCCAAATTCCATATATGCACATATAAGGAAGCTGACCACTTCCATAAATGTGCATATACAAATTCCATATATGTGCATTTACGAAAGTGGTTGACTTTCGTATATGCGCATATATGAAAGTCGACTTCTATATATGTGCATATACAAAAGTGGTCGGCTTCCGTATATGCGCATATATGGAAGTCAACCAACTTTCATATATGAGCATATAAGAAAGCCGACCACTTCCATATATGTGCATATACGGAAGCCGACTAGCTTTTGTATATGCACATATATGGAAGACGACCACTTCTATATATGCTCATATATGGAAGTCGGTTACTATATATGAGCATATATGGAAATCGACTTATATATATGTGCATATATGGAAATCAAACACTTTTGTTAATGCATATATACGAAATCCATTCAGGGTATATGTGCATATACAAATTCCCTTCAAGATATATGCGCATATACGAAAGCCGACCACTTCCATATATGCGCATATACAGAAGTCAACCACTTTCGTAAATACACATATACATGCTTTCATATATGCGAAAGTGGTCAACTTCCGTATAGGTGCATATACAGAAGTCGACTTCCATATATGTGGATATACATAAGTGGACGGCTTCTGTATATGCGCATATACCCTGAAGGGATTTCGTATATGCACATTTACAGAAATTGACCACTTCCATATATGCACATATAAAGAAGTGGTCGACTTCCGCATATGCACATATACCTTGAAGGGCTTTCATATATGTGCATTTACGAAAGTGTTTGACTTTTGTATATGTGCATATATTGAAGTTGACCAAATTTCATATATGAAAGATGAACACTTCTGTATATGCACATATATAGAAGCTGGCCACTTCCGTATATGTGCATATACCGAAATCGACCACTTCTGTATATGTGCATATACAGAAGTGGTCGACTTTCCCAAATGTTCATATACAAAATAAAACCACTTACGTATATGTGCATATTATATGGAAGCCGACCACTTCCGTATATGTGAATTTACGGAAGGGCTTCCATATATGTGCATTTATAGAAGGGATTCCATATATGCCCATATAAGGAAGTTGCATATACAAAAGGTAAGGAACCACACACACAAGTGAAAATAGAGCCACCCAAAAAAAATATACCCCCCAAAAAAGTCACCTATACAACNCCAAATGTTCATATACAAAATAAAACCACTTACGTATATGTGCATATTATATGGAAGCCGACCACTTCCGTATATGTGAATTTACGGAAGGGCTTCCATATATGTGCATTTATAGAAGGGCTTCCATATATGCCCATATAAGGAAGTTGCATATACAAAAGGTAAGGAACCACACACACAAGTGAAAATAGAGCCACCCAAAAAAAATATACCCCCCAAAAAAGTCACCTATACAACATTTTCACTCCTACATACTAAGGCATGATCACTCAACAGGAAGAGAAATACCCAAAACTATACCTATAGTGTGTACCCTATAATCGCAAGGGCATGGTTTCAAGGAAGGAATTGGGTTGAATATTCTTGACGCACAGGATCAACAATAATGTTTCTCTTCAACTATTTGGGATAAAAACTAAGAGGAAATGTGGGGAAAGGAAGCCACACATAGGCTAGATTCCACCCCTATTATGAGAGAAGAAAATCATGTGGGTAGGATAAGAATCTCAACAATGCACAAATCCACCACATCTACTATCACATAAATGAAATTGGCCCAAATCCATTTAGAGGAAGGCCTTCATGTTTGAACAATGTCCTCACCAATTTCATTCATCTATCATACAAATCTATCTCATGAATTTGCAAATAAAAACATCTTTTATTTAATATTGGAAATGGTAACTAAATATCCTAGCCTAGCATTTCTTCCCAATGGGGACCCATAGCTGATGCAATTTCTAAGCAATACTTTTCATGCCTCTTTTCCTTCATCCTAGTAAGACACTATTATCAACTTTGGAAGGGCACCAACAACATGAACATATAAACTCAAATTCTAGTGTAAGAAATATACATTGTCATCTTTGTTACCTCTGAAACTTTGACAAAGGATCCTATAGTATTGCCTATTCCCTCAAGGATATCGGGACCCCAGAACTCCCTGGGCAAGGAGTACATCCTGATCTAGAAATGGGTCATTGTAAAGTATTCTTTCTTAGGAGCAAACCTCTCTATTCAGAAACACAAATGTAGACTTGTTGAGTTGAAGAAATAAGGGTCTTCCTTGAATTCTTTGTCTCGCTCGCTTGGTTCCGTGAATAATGTTGTGAAAAAACCCTTTGATCCCAACTGGAGTTCTATTTTCCCCTTAACCTTCCATATGGACTTCATCCATATTTGTAAGGATTTATCAGATGGCCAAATTCCCATAAGTTTCCCTATTAAGGAATGGTCTCGCATCCATTGAATGTAATTCCCAATTCATGCCTAGGTGACCTCGTACTTGGGATTGTCGCTAGTCTTGGAAAAGCAGTTGTTTTGCAACCGCTTCTTCTGATTGATATTACTTGTCTCTTTACCATCTGTGGTTTAGGTCTCTTTATTCCCCCTGTAGACTCCGATCATCTCGAAATCCTCACCCTATTTGTCGGGGGACGCTTTGACAACTTTTTGAAGGACTTTTTGGCAGCTCCTAATGCTCCATCCTCTATAACCAGACCTGATATGGAATTTTTCATCTCTACTACAAGACCCAAATACCCTACATGTAACTCTATGAACTCTCCCCTTGACAAGGAGAAAAATCCTACTTGTACGTGAGAACCAAGAACCTCAACTTGCAACTTCAATTGTTTTAGGTTAACTGACAAATTGCTCGCATTATTGACTAGGTGTAGCATAAATAATTGAATAACATTGTTTCATGGGATATTGTTTTGGTATTATTGATGATGTTTTGAATGACCTAATTCCTAAGTTTTTATCTTTGTGGCTACATTTGATTCTTACAAAATTTAAAGTATTTCAATTTAAACAAATTTGTAAGAACATCATTTCTTTCTTTCTATCCTTTTGAAATTTGGAAATCAAGATATGTTGCTTAATTTGCAACAAGAAGAATTATATTTTGTTTAAAATGGATTCTAATATAGTTCTGGAGCAAAGTATGCCGATGTAGGGAAGGAAAGATACCAAAAAAATAGGTACATGTATACACTATTCTCATCTTTCTCCTTGTTTCTCACAGTTGATCCAGAGCCAAATATGGAGCTTCGGGGAGAGGGGGAGCGGTTGAAAATGCCTGATAGACTGGGCCCTACTACTTTGAACGTTGTTGATTCCACTCAATCTATCAATCTTTGTTCACTACTTGGTTCCTATATGCGACTTTGACATGCATCAATTTTGGACTTGCATCAAAGCGTTTATAGCACATGATTGATAGTCATCGAGTTTGGACTTGCATCAAGGCATGCATATATGTGTCAATTGTCAGTGAGAAAAAACTGACACATAGATTCAGCAATGCTTATGAAGCAGTGAGAAAGAACATTTGTCGCTAAGTGACCTAAGAAATTAAAAATGTTAGAGGCCTAATGTGATATGTTGGAACCAATGTTATATCAACCTAGCATTACTTTGTTTTCGAAGTTTGTTGAAGTTCAAAATGAGAAAATATTAGGATTATTTTTTCTTAGCCTCATGTGAAACTTAGGAAATATGATATTTATTTCAGTTAGTCTTGGGAAGATGCCAAATAAGACCAACAAAATTTTTATTGGCAAAGATAAAGTTTTGATACATCCTCAAGCACAAAAATTAAATTTCTTATGTAAATAGTTGATATATATATTTCAATTTCCATGTAAACTAATAGGAAAAATGACAAGCCATTTCCTATTGTCCTTTCTCTGAAAGGAAAGGTCTAAAAAAAGACAAACCTTATTTTTTATTTTGTTTTGTCATATTGAATTTCTTAAGATAAATATTATGTGTACAATGTTTTGATGAATAACTTTTTTTTTATTGTATTTATGTTTTATTTTATAACGATTAAAGAATCTATATGAAGTGGTTTATTGTAGCTTTAGAAAATCATAATGAATTTTTTATTACAGATAACAACATGGGGACAATATGAGTTACTCTCTAACTATGGAAACAAGTTATTAAATCCTTTGTCTCCTCCTTTTTGTTTCTTTCTCTATCATTATCACTCCTTCTCCAGTGCATTTCCTTTGAATTGATTCCATGTTCGATTGTGATTTGGGTCATGCTCTCGTCTTGAGATTATTTCATGTATAATTTATCTCAGGAGTAGTGTAGATCCATATATGGGCTAAATTTGATGCTCTGAGTCTCCATCATTCCGTATTCAAAGAAATCCCTTTAATGCTAGTCGATTCTTTGTGCTATGGAATACTTGTGTCAACTAGCTAGTTTACTAGTTGCTTCATAACTAAGCTAAGAGCTTGATTTTTCTCACTAAATTCCCTTTCTTCCTCCATATATATTCCCTTTAATACCCTCCTCATTTGATTCTCCTACCTTCAAATTCCAAGAGACTCCTTGTTTTCATTGTGAGAATTTCACTAGTAGCCCCCATAGGGCTTTGCCCCCTATTTTACATCCTCCCAATGCTGTATAACCCCAAGATTAGTTACCAAATTCTATTTGGAGTTTGTGTAAATGTACGTGTAATGAAATATTAGGCCTTTTCCTGTTTTACCACTTGGTATCATGTTGTTATCCACTAATCCTTTCCTACTATTCCCCCTTTTTTCATTTGGATCCTTTTTCCTTGGACATGCGATTGATGTCAATTCATCAATGTTGTACATGCTCCCTTCAATCCATTTTTGTTGCTTCCTTGCCTTTAGCATAGTTTGGTGAGATCCCCAATCCAAAAACTAACGCTTTAGTGGAGTCACCCAACAATGCCATTTGGCCTTCAATAGAACCACTCGAGCCATGTCGATGAGCCTTTGGTGGACTCACCCCAATGATTTCATCAATCCTTTCAAGGTGTTATTGTAGTGGTACTATAGAGGATTTTGTGGAGCTTCCCCATCCTCGAATAAGACCTAAAATTTCTTTTGATTAGTTAAGAGATCATCTTCCTTAGACATAAGCCCCTTACATATTATCAAATCATTTGATGTGGCATGATTTTCCTTGAATAACAATTATGAGCCAGTTTTCATTTGTGGATAGGAGCCAATGATCATTATCCTCAATTACAAATTGNTTATTGTAGTGGTACTATAGAGGATTTTGTGGAGCTTCCCCATCCTCGAATAAGACCTAAAATTTCTTTTGATTAGTTAAGAGATCATCTTCCTTAGACATAAGCCCCTTACATATTATCAAATCATTTGATGTGGCATGATTATCCTTGAATAACAATTATGAGCCA
>SNQJ01S0028987.1:52233-64884 GCA_010110895.2 Picea sitchensis
GAGAGAGAGAGAGAGAGAGAGAGAGATTGCTATATATAATTATTTAAAATGGATAAAAATGTTTTCCAATCAAATTGTGTTTTAATATAACCATTATGCATATTTCTTATAGGAAGAAAGCCTCTGACTTATAAAAACCTATAGAAAACCACCACTCTCAATTTTGGTGGAAAACCACTCTTGATTTGACCAAAAGTGTGGACAAGTCACAAGGCAACCCTATAGAAATCCATAAAGAACCACATTGTCCAAATTCAATTCACCCACTTAGGTTTTTTTATTTAAACGTTGCAATCTTCTATTCAATGTCTCTTGTATTAGGAGCATGAATGCATCACGAACAGAAATGTAATTTTCTGGCAGTAGATGGCAACAAATCCTCCTTCATGGGATTATAAACAACACTTCTCTCACATAAATCACTTCTCCACACAACACCTCATTTAATCAGAACAATGATTGTACTCTCTCCTTCAACATCGATCAAATTACTCATCAACACACACATGAATTGGTCTCTCCTCAGCGATTACACAAAATTTTCTTCAGCAATGGATGCTCTATCACACAGGTCGTAATTTCTCCACACAGGTCTTCGAACTCTTCTTTGATGGCATGGTTATTCCGGGCCAATACTGCAATAAAATCCTCCACACAAAGGATGTATACTTCTATGACCACCTCTCACACACAGGTAACTCCTCACTCCAACAACCAGCGATCTGAGACACGGATCTCCTTACCAAGCTATGATACCAACTTAGAAAAGGAAAAGGAGACCATCACCTCATAGGTGAGGCAGCCTAAGCAATGCCATGCTCTTCATATTAATTAATTATGAATATAAAGAAATACATCAGGTAGGGAGTTAGAACAAACTCCTAGGAAATAGGATCTAATTCCTAAATACAAACACAATCGCCTAACTAATAGATTCTCCATTATTTCTCCAACAAACATAAAGTATGAAAAACAGACGATACAACTGCAGTCATAACATAAGTCTAGTTATGCCCTAGTAATAATTTATAGTCAAGGGGCGCATCAACCACCTCGACATCCACCTCCATTGTCTTTCCACCTAATTGGACCAAAAAGGTAGGAAGGATACCGTGGGGATGGAAATAACAACCATCAAACTCGGTCAACATAGTCAAAGAATGAGAGAGGGTTGGAGAGCCAATGTCTTTCCAACAGGTTAGGGACATCGCACACATTACAACGCCTTCATCAATAATAATACGTTTGATGGTATACTTTGAGTAATCCACATGGATATGAAAGGTCATGTGGTACGACAAGCGAGGCTTCACATCCGTGACGTCAAACTTGATAACCTTAGAGCCACAGGGGTCTAGATCTCCTAACGCAAATAAAAATGAATTCTTTTGTGAAGGACACGTTTGGAGTACCTCCAAGGTCAACATAGTGCAAGGGGTTTGACCGAGATCCTCAATAATAGAGCAATTCTGGGCAGCTCTAGAATTAGGGTTGTGGGTAGAGCGTTTGAGTAGTCCTTTTGGAATGCGAGGCGGGGCTTTGGATTTTTAATCTATAAAGGCATCTCCAGAGGAGGGGGGACTCTAATCCTGGAACATCCTATGAAGAAGTGTAATCATGAGACCAAGTGGCTACATTAATATGAGACTCTACATATTTATGCATAGATGGTCACTGTCATGCACTGGTGGGTTTTGANTAAAGGCATCTCCAGAGGAGGGGGGACTCTAATCCTGGAACATCCTATGAAGAAGTGTAATCATGAGACCAAGTGGCTACATTAATATGAGACTCTACATATTTATGCATAGATGGTCACTGTCATGCACTGGTGGGTTTTGACTCCCACTCGTCTCATTTCCGGAATTAGAGGAGATCGAGGCCATGTCTTGATTATGTGGAAAAGGGTTAGTCAGCACAATGGGTGGTAGAGATAAAATCCTCGTAGCTTCCTCACGTTTTAGGCACAAATGGGTAAGGTGATCATCAGTACAAAGATTACAAGGGAATTCCACCTTCCGCTTCTCTTTCTTTCCCTCTCCATCATTAACCTTCAATCTATCATTCTTAGCATTGTCCTTGGGTTTATTATCATTATTCCTCCCACCCTTATGATTGTTGCCATGTCCTTTATTTTTATTCCCTCCTAGTTGATGGTTACCATTCGGTTTGGTCGACGACTACATAGAATGCACATCCGCCAACTGAGGGAGAGTGGAGGACACACATGGAGCCTATCCTCCTACAAAATGGCTTAGAGACAAATCTTTCAATTGGCTTGCCACCAGGTTTGTAGATTTAACATTTTCGAAGCATATAATGCCATTGACATGAGGCCCAAACTTTTTCCCAGGGTCATAGTTTGACGTCGGTGTGTCAGGAAGAATCTCGTATAACATCCCAGAATGAGAATACATGAGATCTAACTGTTGGGATTTAAAAATCGCTTCCTCTTCAGATGTTACCCCAAATGTAGAAACATCCTTTGAAATATAAGGTAGTAAAGACTTAAGAAACCATTCCAATAGGAACTCTAGAGGAATGTAGGCTTTGATCAAACTCTTTTGTCTAAGCCACTCTTTGATGCAATATGAGTTATGGGTGGCTTTGTCTTGGTGAAGGGCTGACAGAAGTTCTATGATGGCATCGTAACGAACCAGAAATTGGAAGTGGTTGAGAAAAACTAGAACCATCTGATTAAAATTCTCGTACGTCCCCCTCGATATCTCTATATACCATTTCGTTGCAACCCTCGTGAGGGTGCGTTGAAACAATATTAAATGGTTACATTACCTAATGGGAAATGTGATTTGTATATTTTGGATAATAGGTTAAATTGCAATCAAGAATAGTATATGGTTTTAGGTATGGAGTTAAGGTTAAATGTTACTTGTAAGCACATGATTTCAATGGAGGTTCATTGGAGGTATCCTTAACGATGACCACAAGGGATGTTGGCTTACTTGTAGATACTATCTGGGTTGGACATTTGATGTCTCTCCACCGTTGATCATAGTTCTTTAAAATTGGGGCTATGTAGTGAGTTCCAATTCTAGTGACTGCACTTTACATGGCCCTAGGATTGTGCCACAATGCAATAACAAAGTCTTTCTCTAGTAGGGAAGTGCACACACAATGATCGATTTTGTTGTGATCCAAATCTAATATGGCTAGATCCTTAATATCCTTGATGTTGTTGGGAATTCTACCATTAAAAGAATTCATTCTAATAACCAGCTAGTGGGGGATCTTCAAGTTACCGATCTTGACAACCATTGAAAATGCATTGAATGAGTTGGGGTTTGGGGTTTCAATCCAAATTGCGGAGGATGTGCTCAAAATGTCCTATGGGGATACCATGGAGGTCTTGAAGGTTTTTTGTTGGGCTTGCTGGAAGCTTGATAGGTAGCACAACCCCCTCGTTGGGAATTTGCTCATCGATTTTATTGGAAAAAACAAATTGTTTGATTCAATGTGGCACTACATTAAGGTAATGAAGATCAAGGGGATAATCCATGGAAACCATTTCCTATGTTTTTGAAAATTATGTTTAGGTCGATAAAGTCAATGAGGTGAGGTTGGCGTTTGAGGTGATGGAGTAGTATGGATGTTGGCAAGTTGTCATCGCACCAAAATTGTATTCCTAATGATTTGTGCAGGTTCAATCAAACAAAAATGGCCTTGAGATTGTTCCAAAGGATGGAAAGTATCACCATGAATTTCAACATGTGTGTTGCTTCAGGAGAGATGGGAGAATGAAGGTAATCTGATTAAGGATAGGAATACCTTTGGGGAAATGATCATCCACATTGGATCGCTACTAACCAATGGGAAATGATCATCCACATTGGATCGCTACTAACCAATGGGAAATGATCATCCACATTGGATCACTACTAACCAATGCCTTCTTGGGCACTCTCATCAATAGATTATAAGTGGAAGAGGCTTTGAAATTTTTTTATGCAGACCCTTGACCTTCAGGCCAAGATCCGCACAAGATCGTTCTAAATATTCCCCCTGAGTCTGATTGACTCTTTGATTTCCCCACAGGAAATACTTCACACACACAAACAGGTGTATTCCATAACTGACCAACAAATTTGATCGGGGCTTTTCTTTTCCCTTCGGGATTTCGGATTTTGCGATTTCGCGAATCCTGTTGTCGAGCCCCTTGTCTCTTCAACCTTCGAAACCCAAAATATCAACGAGGTTTGACTCCTTCAATGCACCGAACACACGACTCTTTTTTCCCACGAATTTTGATTTTCTGGGACTTGAGTGAACGATCCTCACTTATTCCTCTTCCCCTATGATTTCCCGTTTTTTGAAATTTCCCCCCTTTGGAAAGATCAATGGTCTTTTGGGATTTTCCCTGAAGCTTGACCACCCCTTTGACTTCCGTCGCATGTACCCTTCGACAAATGCTTGGGACCCTACTTTTCGGCTTTTCGCTCTTCGCAATTTCAGGGGTTGCGCTGACATGCAACTCTGCCTCTTGACTCCCGGAACCCTGAAACCCGAAGTGCCAAAATCCCAAAATTCCACACCAAAGTCCTGTCACGTTTTGCGACTTTAGGATTTTCACTCCACCGTGTCTCGGCTCCTTGTCGTCAGGATTCCCGGTATGTCAAACCCTAAAATATTGAAATGCTGATGTTTCACACCAAAGGCATGTCGCGTTTCACGACTTCGTGATTTTCAATACTAAGGTCCTGGTTCCTTGTCATCAGGATTCCTGGTATGACGTACCCCGAAATACCGAAATGCCGATGTTTCACTTCAAAGGGGATCAACAGCTGCGACCCTCCCCTGATCCGACGACTGGCGCGATTTCGTGTATCGGGAGTTTGCGATGCAATGACTCCAAAATCACTTGCCACTCCAAACTCTGAAACCCGAAATATCAGATTTCGAGTGCAAGATCAACAGCCCCTGACGCTTCTCATCCAACGGTCGTTACTCCTCTTGAGCTTTCTGAATGCTGAAAGGTACTTAGCCACAACCTTCTCACAGATCTGCGGGATCCAACAGTCCATGTGATTTCGTGAGTTCTCCTCGGAGAATTCTGACCGCTCGATTCACTCCTCAATGACTTCTGCGAGACAAATTGGTGTTCTCCCTCCTAACTTGTCCTTTATGAGATGCTTTTGACTTTCGTCTCCCTTCGAACACTTCAAAGGTGCTATCCCTCCTGATATTTCACTTGCAAACTCAAGTTTACAAGAGGAATCCTGCTCGCACTCCTTGCGACAAACTTTCAAATAACTCCCTGGTTATTTGAGTCCTCGACCCTGCGCACTCTTTGCAACAACAGTCCTTCCACCTTCACCTTGGTTGATAACCTCTAAGGTTTCAACTAGCCTACGCACACCTTGCACGGCTCTGTACTTCACCTGCACTTCTGCTGGTATGAGAACAATGATATCTCTCCTGAGATTTCTGAGATAAAACTCAGACTCTTGTCAACGAACACCTTGCGAACGTTTCACTGCACTCCTTGCAGGAACTCTCAAGATGAGAAACAATTGAAACTCATTCTTCACCTATCTCAGACTTCATATACTTAACATGAAATCACACATTCAACCCAGCAATGAACAAGTACATAAACATAGAAATAAATCTTGACTATAAGCATACCATTCAGCAAATGTAAACAGTAAGCATCATAAAACCATGAAAAGTGAGTCAAAGCTTCATATATTAACTCAAGTGCTCCTGTACATGGGTTCTTTTCTACAGTTCTTTGCTACAGCTCAACAGTTTATGAAATCTCTCTTCTTCTTATGTTCTAATGATACAATAATACAAGGGTGAGGGTGTCTATATCCATTTTCCCTCCTACGCTTCTAAAACTGTCTAATCTATGAATTCAAATCTACCTACTTTCATTAATTACGTATAAATGCCTTTACATTCTACAGATGAGTGCAGTGCTCAAGATCTGTTTACAACATCTAAGATATAAATGTAAGTATGATTTCCCCAGCTATCACATTAATATCCGCTTCAATAACTTTTCAAACATTTCAAAAACGTGCGCTGGTGATTTTCTAGCTGTCTTCTGCCTTTATGCTTGCTTGGCTGGCTTCTTACGATGCTCCTGCATCATTTTTGGATGTGACAAAGACTAAGAAGTGTTCACATGGAATGGACTGGTCTTCTTTTGGAATACATATCAAATCCTTTATTATCAAAAGAACACAAAGGATGCTTATGGAATTTGGGAGCTAATGAGACAAAGTGGTATTGTCCCTTATGTGCCCACTTATAATGCAATGATTGACGTGTTTAGTAGTGTAGACCTGAGGCATGTAAATGTTTCATATCATCTATTTGGCGAGATGGTTTCTACTGGTACCTTTCTTGATTTTAAGACTTACAATACTATTTTTTTAAGCTCTCATCACTACTCACAAGGTGAAGGTGGCCTCGAGCATTTTCAAGAAATGATTAAGAATGAATGTTGTCCAATCTATGCTAATAATGTTATGGAAATAAAAATGTATTTTAGGCAAATGAGCAAGAAATGATTAAGAATGAATGTTGTCCAATCTATGTTAATAATGTTATGGAAATAAAAATGTATTTTAGGCAAATGAGCTAGAGATGGTTGTAATGATGTGGTTGCACATGATATAGAAGCCCATTGCCCCCAAATTAGATCATGCTACAATATTAATTAATGGATTTTGTGACCAAGCATTAAAGTCTTATGTGGTGGAAATTACGATAGGAGTGCAAGTATCAATTGAAACTATGACAAAGTTGAAGAATGCTTTGAGACAAGTAGGTAAGCAAGATGTTTATGAACAATTTGGAAAAAAAATGAAAATAATTTCAAGACAGTTCAAGTAATCACGAATTTATTGTCTCATTTTTCTTTATTTTCATATACAATAATTTAACTTGACATTATGAATACTCATCTACTTAATTTCATTTTGTATGTAGATTTTCTAACACTTTTGTCTATTTTGTATTTTTTAAATGTTGCTTGTTGCAATTTTGGTTGTACATATTGAATCTTTGTACCTTTTAGGTATCATCTTTGCTTCCAAATGGGACTATGTTATGGGATTTCTATTGTGTTTCCTTTAGTCATATATAACATCATTTCTTTTGAATATTATTTAGTTCTTGGGTACACTTGGAATATGTATTCCATTTCATCCGGTTATTGGTAGTTTTTTTCAAATTAAACTTGTAAAATTTATTCTTGTCCACATATAATTCAACTACCCAAGGAAATAATCATCATGTCATATCCTTATCAAATCTTGCTTAATAATAGACGTATTTTGTGCATATGCCATGATTTGTTTGTATATTTTTTTATATTTATGTAAATTGCAAATGTTTTATCCATGATCCTATGTCAACCTGTACCTATGTATACATCGAATTATATAGCTATGAGACTTCTATTTCTACAAGTTTCCCAACTATGATAAAACCACCCATCTCTGCAAACTTTACAACTAAAAATTTGATGATATTACAATGAGACTTAACCTATGATGTTGTTGATCACACACTTATAAGTTTTAGAAGTTTTGAAGGAGAACCTTAAATATTAAAGGAACAATGAGCTTGAGGATTTTTCAACATTTTGAGTGAGATCCTTAAACCCTTGAAGGAACAATGAGTTTGAGGATTTTTTGATGCTTTGAGTGAGATCCTTAAACCCTTGGAAGGAACAATGAGATTGAGGACTTTTCGATGTTTTGAGTGAGATCCTAACAATGATGAGAAAGAAATTATGATAAGTGCCTAAATTTGATTTATAATTAATTAATTATTACCTTACCCTAATGCAATTAATCAAGCTTTTGGTTTCATGATTTGAATGCAGCAATTTACGCTTCCATGATTTGAGATTGAGCAGCGTCACAGATTTTTATATATAATTATTCAAATATGACAATAAATGGTTACATGAATTCAATAAATTTGCTAATGCTCAACTTCAGTAATATATATGACTTTGTATTCCTATTCATGGGAGAAGCTAATGCAGTTTGAATGTTTTCAAAAAATAATTAATATATATTAATTCATGGAAATCATTATGCTTTCACAACAAAGAGAAAATGAATCATAAATTCAAGGAGAAGTATCTATCTTCTGATCGCTAATGAATGCTAAGGTATTGTTTTATCTGATTAATAATGGAAATTAGTAACAAAGTTGTTTATACCTGTATTTTCATAATTTAATATAATAGTTCTATATAGTTCAAAACTAATAGTTAAAACAATTATAATAGTTGTACCTAATACAAAACTAATAGTTAAAGTAATTATAAAACACTTAAAACTTGTAATAATTTATTTTTTGTTTATAATATTTAATTAGTATTTATTTACATATAAATGTGTTATTTTTAAAGTAGCATTATGTTAAGTTATATATATTTTTTTCAAAATTGCCTAAACCATCTATGTAAAAGAAATTTGAATGAAATCTTGAAAAAATGATTAAAATGTTGATTATCAACCTCTTCTTTTGATAAGAAATCCCTAATCCGCAAGAATGAATATTGTTAGGATATAATGTTAATCAGTTAGAAATATTATATTTATTTAAATACTATTGTACAAAAAAAGAAGTTAACGTGACATAGATTTTGTTTACTCCACACACACACACACACAGATATATATATAACTCCCCACTCTCTCAATGTAAGAGGGAAATCTACCATCAGAAGTATTATCTCAGTTCTTGTTCTCGCAATAACTTGTTTGAAATCAGTCTTCGCTCTCTCAATCACCTGTTTTTTGAAATTATATATAACTCCCCACTCTCTCAATGTAAGAGGGAAATCAACCATCAGAATATTATCTTACAATTCTCACTCTCCAATAACCTGTAAGAGGGAAATCAACCATCAGAAGTATTATCTCAGTTCCCCTTCGCTCAATAACCTGTTTTAGACAATAACCTGTAAGAGGGAAATCAACCATCAGAAGTATTATCTCAGTTCCCTTCGCTCAATAACCTGTTTTAGACACTAGATTAAGAAGAAAATTAACCATCACAAATGTTATCTTTATCATGTTGCTTTATGAGTTCTTTTTATGCCTATACAGTTAGCAAAATGACACAAAGAAAATATAAAAAAAAAAATGGAAAATGGGGTATATGAAGTTTTAAATTAAATTACTCTAACTCTAATATGAAACTTTAATTTAATCTTGTCTATTTATTAGTCCCTGTCGTAGGCATAGAGGGACTATAGCGATCGATAAATCATTGACTACATATTAGTTTGTCCTTTGACCGGACATATTTGCACAATACCTATTGTTGGAGCTATGGAATTAAAAGCATATTTTTTTATATATTAATAAGTAACATATATGTACTGATCTGATTGGCTAAGAGATTGGAGGTCTTATTGCCAGCTTCGCTATTCCCAATGTAGTATATGGCAACATATCCAAACTTTTTCTCATAGACAGTATGTTTTAATCATATATTTTTCCTATATATTGCTTGAAGGTCGATTAATACTACCATTAGTTCGAATGTTTGTATTAGCATTTTCTGCTACTCGAATATATCCGTGAGTTTTGATATGTACTAAGCATATTGAACTGTTTTCATATCCAAGCTTTGTATATTTCTTGAAATTTATTGACACTTTTTCTGAGATGCCTCAATAGGCCTGACAGCGTAAATGTTTACATGACGCGACGTCCTCCAACACCCCTGACAACTTAAATGTTTGCATACTGTGAGGTCCTTAGACAGCCTGAGAGTCTTAAATGTTTATGTAAATACAGTTCTCGGAGTACATGCCAGTTCAATAGCCATTGCATGTTTCATCCTTGTTCTACCATTGAAGCTACATACATTGTTTACTGGTTCAGTGACTGCTTCTTCTTTGTTGGTTTGTCAGGTGTTGCCATTGTATGTTTCATCCTCATAATAGTTGAAGCTAGATACATTGTTTACTGGTTCGGTGAGTGGTTCTTCTTCGTTGGTTTCTCGGTTGCTGTATTTTGTTGTTTCGCTCACGATTCGACCTGCACTTTTGCATTTCATTGTTTCAGAGTAAGTTTCGATGCCATAGTTTCATTTTGTATTCCTTGTTTGTTGTTCAGTGTTTGCAGTTTGCAAGTAAGAATGTTTTCTTATTTGTAGTCACATGTTCCTTGTATGTTTCCAGTTCCTTTTCTGCTTCGGCTGCAGTTTCGTAATCGTTGGAGATACATATGTTGTTCACTGGGTACGTGGATTTTTCTGGTTCGTTGGTTCCTAGGTTGCCGGTTCTATTTTTTTTCCTGGGGTTTGAGATTTGGGGCCCTGGGGGTGTAGTTCAGCCTCTTCGTTCTTTCTCGCTGGTTTGGTCCTTGCTAGTTTCTTTTCTTTAATTCAGCCTTGCAGGGTTGGGGTGCAACAGCGGTGGTTGGAGCCTTTCTTTTTTCTTTTCTTTTGGATTTTTATTGCTTTTTGGGGGCACTTTACGGTGTTCAACCCCTGCACCCACCAGTCAATCTACAGTTGTGTTATTTTCCATTTTTGCAGAGGTCGTTATCTGTAATTCTGTGAGATTTTCCCAGTGCTTGAGTCCTGCCATGAAAGAAAATAGTTGCATACAAAATTGTTGGAGGATTACATGTGAAGTTACAATATCCGTTGTTTTTTTGTTGGAATAAAGCATATGTATGCARCCTACATTTATAGACCATGTATGGTCAGATGTGTGGATATGACATGACATGTTCTTTCTCCTCTACATAGACTGGTGTGTGCACGATACAATTTGTGTTGTGCTTGAGATATGATATGTGCAACAAAGATTCTTCAAGATTATATTTTCATGTCTGGAAGCATGTTTGGGTAGTTTGCCATGGAAAACTGAGAACTTGTATCGTGGGCACAACAGTCTGTGTAGAGGATAAAGAACATGGTTAAAGGGCATATCTGGATGAATTGCCAGGGAAAACCAGAAATCGTTTAGCTGTGGCCATGCAATTGCGTGATATTTTCTTCCTTGTAATATATTTTGGCCAGGGAAAAAAAAACTAGACGTTTACAGGCATAGATAGAGAAGCGCAAAGGTTCATGTTTCTACCTTTGTAAACTGTTCGTTGAGTCAGTTTTGTTGTATCTACATATTTCTTGTTCTCCACTGAATACCAGCTTCCATTGATGTTCATTGAATTTTGTGGGTTCCCACATTGAAATAAACAGAGTAGATGGAGAAAAGGAGGGAGTCTTGACTGCATCGGCTGAAGAGGATATAAAAAGGTGCATGCTTGTACTGTTGTTTCATATTGCGATGTTTTGTATTTCATTTATGGTCCGTATATGTGTTAAACTAGTTGTGTTCCTTCCTACATAGTAAGTTATCTTGGTTACATATGTTCCTTCCTTCATACTAAGCTAGTTTATGTCCGCTGTGTTTGCGCTGCATTGTTGCATTTAAAGAAACAAAATCCTTGGACAGGATGAAGGACTCTTTGGCGGGTAAATAGACCTTTTTCTTTTTCTTTTATATGTTTGTTTTCATACTAACTTTCCTTTGTCTTGATTGCATCTTCGGCGTTGCTTCCTTGGAAAAACCAGGTTGCTTGGACAGGGAGATGCATTCTTCTGTGCAGTAGCAGAGGGTTATGTGGTACAATCTTCTAAAAGGTATACCAAGTGTGTCGGTAAATTAAATATACAAACCAGGTGGGAGCATATAATATTAGAATTGAAAACGATGAATTCGCAGTAATGGGCTTTTCTGCGCTCCCTGTTTCTACTTTTTCCATTTTCTATTATCCCTTTTGTTTTCTAATTCATCTGCTTAGTGTGGTTTCCGAAAATTCTCTCGTGCACCGGTTGGTGGACTAACAGACTAACATATGTGGTCCTACTTCTACCTTATTCCATAGTTACCCACTTTGTCGATTGCGGCTGCCAGGTTGGCAGGTTGAAGATTGCTCCCCTGGCTTCCGAGGGTCCACGATATACATATTGGCCATGGTGACCCGCGGTCATTGTCGATCGAATTATATGATAGTAATTGCGACATAAATTATCAATAGAGGATTTCTAATCTATGCTAATGATTGAAAAGAAACATGTTAAACTACTGTCGTTGAATCTAAATATAAGAAAGCACAAAATATGCAACTAATCTATGAAAGGAAACTATCCTAATGCTACATAAACTTGAGACTAAAACTGAATCTACAAAACCAAATGAGACATAATCTAACTATGAAAGCAAAAACTTAATCTAACTACGAAAGCATGAAATCTAGAATTAATCTATGAAAACATGAAAGTGTGTAAATTAAATCTAATGAAAGCATTTTAAAAACATCTACAACAACACACGACAAAAAGGTAAATGACAAACCACTATGAGAAAGTAAAATCTTGCATTAAAGCAATGCAATACATGACAAAAAATGAAAATCACTATCTCAAAACTACAAGACTATGAATCAAAGCTCAATCACTCTATTCTTCTATTCTCTATTCTAGAGAGAGGCCTCCTTCCCAAATGAGGAGAGAACCCACTTATTTATACATGAATAAAGATAACAAACTCATAATTATAGATCCACTTTTCTCTCAACCTATCCCTTCAAATCCTCCACAAATATCTTAGATAAGATATTCTATCCATGATCTTCTCCT
>SNQJ01S0028987.1:66039-78920 GCA_010110895.2 Picea sitchensis
CATTAAGGCATGCAAGCCTCTAGGTACTCAAAAGGAACTCTAGTCTATATCCCAGATAAGGTGCTGAGGTCGATGGGGCAAGACTTGTTGAAAGGTGGGCCTTAAGGAATCCCACATCAGTCAACGTGAGTTTGTAAAAATGATTGGTAGGACTATAGAGGAAAAGGTCTCGGTAGAAACAGTGTGTATGAAAAAGAAAGAAGGGTAATGTAGTCGTCAAAAAGGGAATTGAATGGTTTTATTTGCAAGGCAAAATGAATGGAAAATAGGAAAAATATGTATGCGACTCAAAAAGATAGGCATGTGTGAATCCAGGACCGATAAGGCAATGAAATAGCGGACTCCAGCATGGATGACGAATAAACTTGGAAGGAGAAATGCAGGTGTTCATGATGAAAATGGGTTTGTGAATGGTTTCTTGTGTAACTGAAAACGTCATGAGATGTATGAAGATTAGCTCCTTTAAAGTGTCCAACAAGGCATATTTCATGGAAAGATTTTTTGATTCTCAAAAATCACTTCGTCATGAGATGTGACCAGCTCTGAACCTAAAAAAACTTAGTACCAATTCCTGCATGAAAACTGTGAGAGCTTTGAAAAATATAAAATGCAGGAATGAGTACGAATGCGATCAAATAAAATTAAAAAAAATGTTTTTTACCTGTTGCGCGCAAGTTCCGTCATCGATGAGTGACTCAAGAAACCAGATCAAAATAAATGTAAAAGCATTGTTTTCAAGAATGGATTGAAATCCATTTGCTAAATTTATTTATCTATTTATTATTATTATTATTTTTTAATGAAATTTATTTTTATTATTTTTGTTTCACCTAAAATTTTCTTTTTATGATTTTTCATATAAAGAAAAAAGAAAATAATTTGTATGATTATTATATATATATATTTTTTATAACAAAACAAATAAAAGAAAATCCATTTTTGTTTATATTTTATATTTTATATATTTTTTTTTATAATAATGTTTTTTTTTTTATTTGGCAGGCACTATGATGATGTCTATGTCAGGTTGATTCTTGATGCTTCCATTAGCTGCAACTTCAATCTAGATTTTACTGAGGTTTTGATCAATTGATCACTGCAATTATTTGTTTGATGCCCAAGTAACCCACACGATGCCCAAGTAACCTACAGGTCGTGTGCAAAGAAAGAGAAGCCGGGTCTAAAGCTTGGAACGAGGTGAAATAGGGTATCTCCCCAAAGTCGAGGACTTTTAATTATCTTGCCTGTCAGGTATGGGATTAATCGCCGACTATTTTCCCGCTTATAAAAAAAAGGTCTCTCCCGATCAAGCAAGGCAGGCAAGCTTAGTTATTCCGAGGCGATAAGAATAAGAGGAAGAAAAGTCTCTCCCTTGAAAATCTGTCTTAAGAATAGAAGGACTCTCAGAGACAATTTCTTGGTCGAGTGCCTACAGGCCGACTGCCAGTCGATAGTGTAGATGCTTAGAATCATGTGAAGAACACAACAGTTGATAAATGATTAGATAATTCCTTACCTACAATCGATGAGAGGGATTTAAAAATCATTACCAAAGTGATTGAGTCTCTCCTTTCCAACTGTCTTGGACCCAAATTATTTCTACCAGGAAACCGACACCAGAGAGATCAAGCCTTACGCGCCCAAAACTATTTCTGTCAGGCAACCGATCTCAAATGAAGACTCTTTTTTGGGGAAAGGCTAGAGATAGAGGGATTTGGTCTCGTCGGAAGATTGAAGGAAGAATAAGCAACATCAACAACACTTACGACACTGGCATATCGGGATCTAGAAGAAGAGCCTTAAGAAGATGAATAAGCCAACCAAGTTAGTAAGGAAGGAACACAATCTATAATCTCTCCTTGGCTAGGAGCCCTTCCAAATTTTTATTATGATGTTTGGTATTAGGGCTTATTCACAATAGGATGTTTGTATGTAGATGTAGAAGAATCAGTTGTTATTCCCATAGAGGAAACACCATATTATGAAGCAACAGTAGTGGTGTCTTGGTAAGTGGAGTCGCGATGAATTCAAAGAGGAAGTGAAACACCATAATGAGGAAATCATCCAACACCAAAATAAGACCAATGAATAACAGGTAGATAAGAACCAAACGTGATCTCGTGAGTTTGGGGTGAGAATATGGAAAATTCTCCATCTAGCTGCCAGTGCACGCGATAATCATGTGATCGGAGTGGATCGCAGAAACAATCATTGAGATATTACCTAACTGTCTATTTTCGCTGCGTTGGTTAACAATAGTCACATACTTTTCGCTGTGTTAGTCATATATTAGGAGACTTGCGATCCCTTGAGGATTATGTAGCAGAGACAACAGGAGTAGACAGTCTAGTTGGTAGATGAACTTGGAGTCTGGGGTGAAGCAGATGAGTATGGGGGGATTTCGTAGAGCATGGCACGCCCAGACAGAATATTGCTGAGGGATTGAAACAAATTTCAAAGAACTTGGTAACTTTGTTCATTGGCCTTCGCCGGATCTATACATCCTAAGGTAAGGGCTCTGATAAAATCACTTCAATTTTTAGGCAGCTGAGAGGCCACACAAATTACTAAATTATCCGGGATGTTGGTAGCCTGCTCAGAAATTCGTTTCAGGGAGCTTGTATAAAGAGAAACTTCCCCAGCCAACATATTCACTCACTCTCCAAGTAGATCCATTTGGTCAACCATAGTTGTTCCTGTTGGAGGTGGCCTCCGCCTACGGGTAGTTGCATTGAATAGATCTCCATCCTGTGTTCTTTCTGGAAAGGAATCAATAATGGGTGCCACATCATCAACCTTGAGACTGACAGACTTTCTCTGTCGTATTTTAGAATCCAATAGAGAATCTCCTTGTAATCAAGAAGGGGTGCCAGATACATATGATGAAGTTGGGGTAATTTTCATTATTAATATTTGCAGTTGTCCCACCATTCTCTCGCTTCCATAATTTGAATCAATTGAGTATGCCATGTTTTTTTTTTTTTTTTTAAGTTATTTCATTTTTTAATTTATTTGTATGTTAAGAATTTCTAATGCCCCTAATGCAAATGAAGTTTTATTTATGCGGTTTGTTTGTCTTCTTTTTTTTTTATTGAATTTGCAAACTAAAATTTATTCCTAATCTAAAAAAAAAAAAAAATTAAAACAAAGTAAAATAATCATTTTTTAGCAAATGAAGATTCAAACGCAAAAATTGAAGCATTTTTAGATCATTAGTCTTCTTGAAAACGTTAGAGACATTCTACTTTCTGATCCTCGAGATCACACGAAGCGCGAAGGAGAGCATACTTATTGAAAACTAACCTACCTACTCTATTCTACTCTAATTGGAATTTAGAAAGCAGTTACGTGTAATCAAACTTCCAATGTAGCCATAAGCGCAACAGTAATAAGAATATGTTCACTGTGAATTTCGCAAATGACAATCGAAAGTATATATAACTATGCAAAATTAACTGTTGAGACTATAATTTAACAAAACAAAAATAAAAACTAAATGGATATAACCTGGTACCTGCTTGAAACCATCGTTCGATACTACTTTTGTAGGCATAGTTTTCACTCCTCAGATTGTGTCACAATTCCTTGTTATCCTCCTTGATCTCCTGCTCGCATAATTGTTTGTCATCAGATGTGCAGAGTGCTTCGTATGTTGATTCATCGTTTGCCTCTGGGGGAGTAATTAAGTTTTCGGTTGTTGTCAAGATCTTCTCTTCCCAAGAAGAAGGGATCCCGACTTTTGCTAGGATCTGAGTGAGATAATCTAGACTTATGCTCATTGAAAAATCATTTTAATGAAAATCAAACCAAATACTAGAAAAAAAAACGAAAATGAAAAACCAGTACGAACAAGTGCAAAACAAGTGTGAAATGAGTACAAAACCAAAGATGAACAAAATCAAAAGAAAACTAGTATGAAAGAAGAAACTAATTCACAATCCAAGATAAGAAATTAAAACTATTTGTAAAAAAATAAAACACACCAAACTTGAACTCCTTGCTTTACCGAGACCCCGTTGTCACCAGGTTATCTGTTCGCACAGTTAGCTCATCAAGAATAAAAAAAAACTAAATTTGTAAAAATAAAAACACACTTTTGCATAAAATAAAATCAATTGCACACAATTGAAAAATAAAATCTAACTCTAACCCTTTTAACACCTCCCCGACAACGACGCCAAAATGTCGAGCAAATTATATGATAGTAATTGTGACATAAATTATCAATCTGGAGTCGTAATCTTATGAGATGTACGCAAAGTATATGCACGGGAAGAGGATTTCTAATCTATGCTAATGATTGAAAAGAAACATGTTAAACTACTGTCGTTGAATTTAAATCTAAGAAAGCACAAAATATGCAACTAATCTATGAAAGGAAACTATCCTAATGCTACATAAACTTGAGACTAAAATTGAATCTACGAAATCAAATGAGACATAATATAACTATGAAAGAAAAAACTTAATCTAACTACGAAAACATGAAATCTAGAATTAATTTGTGAAAACATGAAAGTGAGTAAATTAAATCTAATGAAAGCATTTTAAAAACATCTACAACAACACACGAAAAAAAGGTAAACGACAAACCACTATGAGAAAGTAAAATCTTGCATTAAAACAATCCAATACATGACAAATAATGAAAATCACTATCTCAAAACTAAAATACTATGAATCAAAGCTCAATCACTCTATTCTTCTATTCTCTATTCTAGAGAGAGGCCTCCTTCCCAAATGAGGAGAGAACCCTCTTATTTATACATGAATAAAGATAACAAACTCATAATTACAGATCCACTTTTCTCTCAACATATCCCTTCAAATCCTCCACAAATATCTTAGATAAGATATTCTATCCATGATCTTCTCCTTGAAGTGAGCTTGAATGATTATCTCCACATCTTTGAAGAAGATAAAATTCGAATTTGAAGCTAGGCGGTGATTTTTGACTTTGTGAAAATCTTCAAATATGCCTGTAGTAATCACAAAACTCATCCAACTTTGAGATATAATGAAAATATGCTAATTTTCTAATATTTAGTCACAAATTCTCTTAAAAATACTCAAAATAAATAATTTGGAAAATGGAAATGTAAACCCATATGTTTTTATGAAAGTGATGATAATTATGGTTTTATGGAAGAATGAAATGGAAATAAAGGCGAAAAATGGTATATGAAAGATGAATAAAGTGTCGTATTTTTGCGACCCAACAATGACGCCTTGTTTACTGTTAAACATTTCTCTAGTTAAAAAATTAATATGCATACAGTTTTACAATTATTTGGTCCTTCCGATGGACAATATACAATGAATATATTTTTTCAGTCTTGATGTTCATCTGCACATGCTTGCATCATAAAAAGTTGGACTAGTGAGACGGCCATGAGCAATCAGTCATCCCAGACATCAGCAGATCGATAAGGCCAAAGGTAAAGATGCATGCGTTGTGCTCTTACTATGTTTACTAAACAAATTTCCTGGGCTATATATTCATCTATGGCATGGAGGATATGTTGATGCTATTTTCAATACGCGGTTTCTAGCTCGGAAGAAGTATCAACAAGTCCAAGAGAAACACCGAATGTGTTGCATGTTCCGCAGACCAAGAGGTGTGGTTGCGAAACTGTGGCTCCATAGTTCATCAATACTATTTGTGTACTTGTAGCACACTACCATTCACTTTAGTTTTCCTGTTCAAAAAATGTCATCAGGTCTAGAGTTGTGACATCCAAAGTACTGTCAATAGAGGGCTTGAATAACCGCCAAATTGGAAAATTGTTCGTCAGGGACATAATGGTTGTCTATACCACCTACTTGGACAAGGAAAACAAAAGTAGATCCATTATGCATGCTGATATGATAGACAAGGACACCATGATGACAGTCACACTGACTGTTCCTCCACAACTTGTCTAGAAACATGCAGAAAAGATATTTTTGTGTAATGGGATATCCATTAAAAATTTTAATGTATTGTCCAAAATAGTATATGATTGTGGTGATTGCAATCAAATTATTTTGTTCAACGAAACAAGCATTGTGGAAAAAATTCCTGCTATTTGTTCAGAATATCGCTTCCTCCCGTACTCGACTATCAGGTATCTTTCAAAGAGCATTGATATTTACCCAATCAGAATGATTGGGGTTGTTGTGACACTGGCGAGAAAATTTGGGTCACAACACATTCTTCATATAAAGGATGGACAGTCGGACAACGACAAGGCAATGGTACCGCTTTTCATATTCAGTTTTGTTCTTAAGTTTTGCATCTGCATATATGTCGGATAAATTACAAAAATATTTCACTGTTCCATGTTGCAACTACAATTGTTCAATACGTATTCAGATTTGTTTTCGTCAATGGAACAACAATTGCATAGAGAGAAGATTCCACTTATGCTGTTCAAAAATATAACAAAGAAGAAGGATGTTAGAGAAAGGATCTTTCAGACAACCTAGGCAACATTTGTAAGAGAGTTGTGAGAAGATATAGTAGAGGATTTGGAGAAATGAGCTAGCTCTACAATTGTTGTGCATATACATCCACAAAATCATCCTCACTTTGCTTATAGAAATAAGCTTCAACAAATTTATGCACCTGTTTACTTTTTCTTTTTTGTTTTAAAGGGGAGGGCGGGATGCAGTTGTGTATTATATTGTTCAATGTATTAATCCCTTTGCTTGCGTTGCTAGGTTGAAGGTACTTTAGTTGCAACCAATGTGTACTTGACCCCCTTTGAGCCTGTATGTGAAAAATGTCATTCCATTGCTTTTGCCTCCGCTTTGATAAGTGATGATACTATTGATTGTCTGCGATGTGACGAAAAATGTCCATATATTTATGGACATTGCATCAATGGTGTTATCCAAACCATGGGCAACATAACTGTGTAGTGTTCGGTTAGGCAGCCTTTGTTACAAAATGTGCTTCCTAAATTGGCAGAGTTTTCGTATGAAACATATCTACAGAAAAAGGCAAGCAATGTCTATATGCTGCGACAGCGTCGGATACAAAGAAAATTCACCTTAAATGAAGACAATGCAATTTTGCATATCGGCTGAAGAAGGGCAAAAAAAATAATTAAATCAAACTTTGGGAGGAAACAAAAAACACCTCATGTCTCTCTGTAATATTTGTTTAACATCCAGATGAATGTTCGTTTCAAGAGAAAAGGAATGTGCCAACGTCTTTTCCTTGTATATCAAATTGTTTGGTGCAAAGGTCGATGGGTTCTGCTCAATGGAACCTTCTGGGAACTTTCTTTTGGGTTGTTTAAAGTATGATTGGTTCTTGGTTATCTGGTTTGTCTGTCAATTTGTATACCGTGGAACTCCAACTCTTCTTTGGAGGACACGGAACAATATAATTGAATTTTTTTGGCTAGCTGGCATGCAAATCCACCTGATAATTTCTATGGCGCTGTGATGCAAATGTACTATGTGACTTGTTTTGGAAAATTTCCTTGATCGATGAACTTAGCCAAATTATTGTTGTGAAATTATTTGAAATCAACGAATATATAGTGTGTGAAGTACAACTGTCCTATCATACCAACAAGAGGCTCTTAAAATTCAAATTGATTGTTGTTGTCGCAATTTTTGCTTATTCGATGAACTTGGTAAAATTAATACCCTGGAATAATTTGAAATCAATGAATATATATTGTGTGGAGTGCAATTGTGCTATCATATGAACAAGAGGGCCTTAAACTTCGAATTGGTCCTTGTTATGCTTGCGATGATAGAATTTTACAAAAAAATTATTTTGTTTCCTTCATTTTTTTAAAAATAAGCGATTTAACATCCTTTAATAATTTAATGTAATTCACTTGTACAATAACAATAGTTAATATTAATATTTTAGTATTTGGAAATAATGTTTTTAGCTGAAGTTAGATAGGATGAGCATTGCTAAACAATTGCAATCTTGAACCCGCCAGACGTGGAATCTGCAAGTCCACCTGTCAATTTGTATATCGCGGAAGTCTAGGTGATATTTGTAGGACACCGAACAAAAGAGGTTCAAATTTCAGCCCGTCAGGCCGAGAACCCACGATCCAAAACGTGCCCAAGTATGGAACAAGGGATCCACATATGCTCTATAAAATATCTTGTCCATCCTTTCTAAAAGTACATGTTTACTATGTATTTCTCATTTCTCGGAAAACTTTTATATCATTCGCCCAACCAGATTGTACAAACTTTCTCGTTTAATTAAATTCTGTAATAGCAAAAATTATTATTAATAATTTAGTATTGAAAATCATGTTTTTAGATATGTTATATAGTTGATAGCGATTAGTATATGCAAACAATGGAAAACTTGAACCCGCTAGCCCTCAATTCCATCTGTCAATCTGTAAATCGCAGAACTTTGAGGGCTATTCGGAGGACAACGAACAATGAAAACTGCAATGTTGAGCCACGCATCCCACAGGTCCGTTTGTCAATTTGTAAATCATGGAGATGTGCCTGGTGTTTGTACAATGCGGAACAACAGAGGCCCAATTTTCAGCCCACGAGCCCCACAGACACGATAAAAAAAATTCGCTAGATATGAAATTCATACGAGATCGCTACGGGACAATAAAACTGCAATGTTCCGCCAATAAGCCCGAGTCCACCTGTCCACTTGTATATCGCGGAAGTCTGGGTGTTATTTGTAGGAGACGGAATAGTAGACTCTATTTTCATCCCGCTAGGTCGCAAACCAAAAAATGCCTAGGTATGGAATGAGGGATCTGCATATGCTGTATAAAATCTCATTCCATAGTTTATATAGAGACAATTTCCACAAGTCTGCATGTCAACTTGTATATCGCGAAAGTCTAGGTGCTATTTGTAGGACATGGAACAATAGATACTTAATTTTCAGCCTGCCAGGTCATGAACCCACGATCCAAAAAGTGCCCAAGTATGGAATGAGGGATCTGCATATGTTCTAGAACAATGTTTTTGTATAGCGTGGAACAATAGAGGCCAAATTTTCAGTCCGCCAGCCCCAGAGCTCCCGATCAAAANTACTTAATTTTCAGCCTGCCAGGTCGTGAACCCACGATCCAAAAAGTGCCCAAGTATGGAATGAGGGATCTGCATATGTTCTAGAACAATGTTTTTGTATAGCGTGGAACAATAGAGGCCAAATTTTCAGTCCGCCAGCCCCAGAGCTCCCGATCAAAAAAATCGCTAAATATGAAATTCATACGGGATCTCTGCATATGCTGTATAAAATCTCATTCCATACTTTATTTAGAGACTATGTCCACAAGTTCGTGTGTCAATTTGTATATCGCGAAAGTCTGGGTGCTATTTGTGGGACACAGAACAATAGATACTTAATTTTCAGCCTGCCAGGTCGCGAACCCGCGATCCAAAAAGTGTCAAAGTATGGAATGAGGGATTCACATATGTTCTAGAAAAATGTGTTTGTAAAGCATGGAACAATAGATGCCCAATTTCCAGCTCGCTAACCCTAGAGGCCCCGATAAAAAAAAAAACCGCTAAATTTGAAATTCATATGGGATCGCTACGGGACAATAAAAGTGCAATTTTCAACCAACCATCCCGAATCCACCTATCAATTTGTATATCGTGGAAGTTTGGGTGCTATTTGTAGGAGGCAGAACAATAGAGACTCTATTTTCGGCACGCCAACCCACGAACCCGCGATCCAAAAACTGCCTAAGTATGGAATGAGGGATCTTCATATGTTGTATAAAATCTCATTCCATACTTTATATAGAGACTATGTCCAAAAGTCCGTGTGTCAATTTGTATATCTCGGAAGTCTAGGTGTTATTTGTAGGACATAGAACAATAGATACTTAATTTTCATCCCACTAGGTCCCAAACCCGCGATCCAAAAAGTGCTCAAGTATGGAATGAGGGATCCTTATATGTTCTAAAAAACTATGAATTTGTATATCGCGGAAGTCTAGGTGCTATTTGTAGGAGACAGAACAATAAAGTCTCTATTTTCAGCCCACCAGGCCGCGAGCCTGTGATCCAAAAAATGCCTAAGTATGGAATGAGGAATCTGCATATGTTGTATAAAATCTTATTCCATACTTTATATAGACTATGTCCACAAGTCCGCATGTGAATTTGTATATCGCGGAAGTCTAGGTGCTATTTGTAGGACACGGAAGTCTAGGTGTTATTTGTAGGACAAAAAACAATAGATACTTAATTTTCATCCCGCCAGGTCGCGAACCCGCGATTCAAAAAGTGCCCAAGTATGGAATGAGGGTTCTGCATATGTTCTAGAACACTATCAATTTGTATATCGCGATAGTCTAGGTGCTATTTGTAGGAGACGAAACAATAGAGACTCTCTTTACAGCCCGCCAGACCGCGAGCCCGCGATCCAAAAACTGCCTAAGTATGGAATGAGGGATCCGCATATGCTGTACAAAATCTCATTCCATACTTTATATAGAAACTGTCCACAAGTCCGCGTGTGAATTTGTATATCGTGGAACTGTAGGTGCTATTTGTAGAACACAAAACAATAGATACTTAATTTTCAGCCCGCCAGGCCGCAAACCCACGATCAAATGCAATGTTCAGCCAAGCAGCCCGTAGGTCCTCTTGTCAATTTGTATACCATGGAAGTTTGTGTGCTATTTGTAGGACACGGAACAATAGAGACTCTTTTTTCAGCCCACGAGGCTGCCAACCTGTGATCAAAAAAGTGCCTAAGTATGGAATGACTCTTTTTTATATTGCTCGTTTGTGGAAATACTTTTATATCACTCGACCGACCAGATTGTGAAAACTTTCTCATATAATTAAATTCTGCAATATAAATATTTAACAGTAATAATTTAGCGCAGGTCAGGTTCTGAATTTGTGTATCGCGGAATTGTAAGTGTTATTTGTAGAGCGTGGAATAATAGATGCCCAATTTTTTTCCCGCCAGCCCGAGAACCCCCGATCCAAAAAAGTGGCTAATTATGGAATTATTACGGAATTGCTAAGGACAAAAAAAATGCAATGTTGAACCAACCAACCTGCAAGTCCACCTGTCAATTTGTATATCGCGGAAGTGTAGGTGCTATTTGTAGGACACTGAACAATAGAGGCTCAATTTTCAGCCCGCCAGGCCGAGAACCATTGGCCCTTCACGTGCCCTGGGTATATCTCCGCTCGACTGCTTTTCATACTTTGGTATTTCTTGGAATTAGTTTCGCCATTACTGTTGCCTTCGTACTTGTTTCCAGATATGCAATAATTAAGCTTTAATGCTAGTAGCCATCCTGCAGTAACCGTTAAAACTGTCATTAATGTCCAGAAGTATGAAGAAGATTTTTCATTAGTACGAATTAAACTAAGATTTTCCCACAAGCATGTTATCCTTTCCAAGTATTCATTTCAAAGGCCACGCAATATTTTTTTTTTGTGCGCTGACGGGTTGGTGTTTTTAAGAAACTTATGATTCTTAATCTCTTTTCACCGTCACCGCCATGTTCGCACTTTTTTCTAATTGTACAATTAGTGAGTTGTGATGGTCACAGCTCATTTCGCACGAACCCTGAAAATTGTCATTGATCAGCGAAAGGCTAGAGGAGATATTCCATTGATACACATTAAACCATAATTTGCGGAGGCTTATATTATCCCTCCCCAATTTTCATTTCAAACATCGTCTCGACCAAACGGAAATTCTAAATAACTTCTGGCAGCAATTCTCTCCACACACAGTAAACACATTTGGGCATAATGGCCAAAGGTTCCACTATTCCATGGCATATTCTTACTATTCATCTCCCTCTGCCCAGGAGAAAAAAAGGAGATGGTCCCTTGGTACACCGATAAATATATTTCAAGCCAAAAATTTCCATCGCAACCCTGGTTGGTCAGACAACCTACCCAGTTGCAGTCATTGCTATCGTAGAAGTTGATGCCATGAATTCCGAGATAGAAGAAGATGATCTGATGGACGATGATACGGAAATGGATGATGACAATGCAGAGAATCTTCCCACTCTTGCGCCCAAATTGAAATCAACCATAATGAACAGACCTTCCTGGCTCAGTGATCGCAGTCATGACAACACAAAAAGGAGTTTCAGAAAAGAAACTGACGGTGAATGCAACAATCACTTTGCACTGCGAAAGTAGGAATTCCAGAGTTCCAAATTAGTCTGTTCTGGGTGAAAGAGTTTCAGTGTAAAGAAATGATATGTTGATGCTCCCAGAGATATATTTCAAGCCAATTTTTTTTTTTAACATTTTCGGGCATTAGGTCCAAAACTCTCACTCGTGCCACGCATTTTCCTACTAGTCATCTCTTTCTGCCCAGAATGGACTAATTTGGGCCTCTGCAATTACACGTGCACAAGCTATGCTACTGAATTTTTTTGGACTATGCGGAGGAGGTTTCAGCTAAGGGCTATTCCACTTGCCCTGCAACCATTTTCGTCTTCTTTCTGAGGTAAAGCTTCTGAAAAATATCAATTTTAGCAGAGGATGATTCATCGACAAGAAAAATCCATGGATCTTGCATACTACAGAACCCGTGCCTGTGTTTGTTGCATATACCTTCAATGTTTTGGCCCGAAGAAATGGGTCCAATTTCTAAGCATAGATATATAGTACTCGGTGTTTTTCTTATTTTTTTATTTTAAATGGATTTGCTATTAAAAACAAATTGACTTGCACTCTTCGTTGCTGCCTCTTTTCTAGGTTTAACGCATGTTCTAATTGGCATGGTTTAGTGCTCTCGTACTTCTTCGATCTTGTGTTTACTAATACCAATGTACAATGTTGTAGCAAAATCGTTATTCTTGTTTCTAGACATGCAATTATTAAGTTTTAATGCTACAGCCCATAATGAAATAAGTTTAATACTTGAGTTAATATGTTGCACT
>SNQJ01S0028987.1:79838-92080 GCA_010110895.2 Picea sitchensis
TGCGAGTGTTCATTTCAAAATCATGAAATCTCGTTCACACGACGTGCCCTTCACATTCTCAAGAAACCTCCATTCCTTAATTTCTCTTCGTCGTACCTGCCACGTTCGCATTTCTAAATATGCAATAAATAATTTTACTACTAACAGTTCATCATGCACCACCAATACAGGTTGTCATTAATCAATGAAAGGTTCGAGGAGATTTCCCATTCAGAAGCATTTAACCAAGATTTAGCAAAAAGTTACATTATTTGCTCTAACAAATCATTTAAANCTTGTTTCTAAATATGGAATTACTAGCATTTAATTCTAACAAGTCATCATGCAGAAACCGTATATATTGTCTTTGATGGGCGAAAGGCTCGAGGACATCTCGTATTCATGTGCATTAAACCAAAATTTGTGGGCGGATTATATTATCCCTTGCGAGTGTTCATTTCAAAATCATGAAATCTCGTTCACACGACGTGCCCTTCACATTCTCAAGAAACCTCCATTCCTTAATTTCTCTTCGTCGTACCTGCCACGTTCGCATTTCTAAATATGCAATAAATAAATTTTACTACTAACAGTTCATCATGCACCACCAATACAGGTTGTCATTAATCAATGAAAGGTTCGAGGAGATTTCCCATTCAGAAGCATTTAACCAAGATTTAGCAAAAAGTTACATTATTTGCTCTAACAAATCATTTAAACCATCATCTGCAACAAAGAAACATTCTCATAAACCTATGGCATCAACTTGGAACCAGTTCTGTGGAAATACAGTGAACACCTACGGGCGTGAGGACCAGAAATTTCGCTGGTCCAGGGCATTTTCTTATTACTCAACCCCTACCGCAGAGAACCAAGTAATTTGGACCTCTGGGATTGCTCATGTAGGCTGTGTCCTTGAGGTTTTTTACTGTAAGGACCCGGTCTCTTGGTGCGTCGATAAATTGATTGTAGACCAAAGAATTATTCCACTGCACGATAGCTCTTCTGTTTCTTTTTCACCTCAGGTCTTCCGCCAGATGCTGAAATTCCCGAGCCAACATTGACATTCAAAGGAGAATATTGCAAACAATTCCTAGCAAAGCATAATAACAGATTGGACCTCTTCCCCCATTTTTTGGAAAGGTCGAATCTAGTTCTTGAAGATATTACAAGTATGTAGGTTAGTTCATTTAGAAATCCATTTTGGGAAATTGCCTGGTTGTTTACAAGAATAACGGGATAGGAGTCCACAGGTACTGTTTCCCGCATGGCTCTTTATATTTTGCATTTCACAGTCAACGAACAAGCCCTTTTTGATTGGGGTAGGTTAATTTCCCATGAAATATCTTCCCAAATGTCAAGCTACAAAAGGGAAAAGAAATTTTATATGTCATCCTATTTAGTTTTTGCAATAGCACATTCCTGTCAATTTCCGTAACTGTCTTTGTCCAAAAATGTCAACTGCGAATTCCACCGAGTAAGGTTCTGGTACCAGGCCTTGTGGAAGCACAATGCTTCCCACTGTTTTTATGAGGTTTTTAATGGCTTCATGTCTGTTTTCAAATTTTTTTTGTTAGGAGAAAATGCTCCCCGCATATCTGAACAGGCAACTAGTTTTTTGGACAATAAGGGGACACTCCAACATTTGGATAATTACATTGTCATAAGAATTTTTGACTCCACGGAACAACCTTCTCTCCTTCCATTTCATGTTATGGGCATAATTTTTATTTCAGAAGTAGCACGTCAATACAGCTACTGGTTCCATTTGTTCCAAAGGAAGAAAAAAAAACAGTTCATTCCTCTGCCTTGGAAAATAGGAGAGTTTGTTTTGAAAAACGTCAACAAAATTGATGATTTCGCAGCACATTTTAGCATCTCCAACCTTAGATATGCTGAAGACATAAGAGGATTCGAACCCTATGATATTTTTAGACAACATTTACAATCACTTGGCCTTGGTGATTGTTTTGTAAATAAACACCTGCCCAAAAACATATACAATGACGGTCTTGTCTCTGATACCAGTGACGTAGAGACAGTGCAAAGCTGCATTAAATTGTATGCGCAACAGGGGAAAGGCCCCAGTGACAAGTGTGTTCAAGCCGCAAATACCACTCCAAAAAAGTACGACATCCTGGACAATCGCTCCAACGGCCCATCATAGCAACAAAGAAACCCAAAGTTCTTCAAACGCAGGAGGAGATAACGACCCTCCTCACTCTAAAATTGATAGTTCTCACAATCTTCCAGTAGAGAAGAAGAGAAAGAAAAATGTGGGCCAGGCAGAAGAGCCGGAAATTCAGAGTCATAACATAGAAGTTCACACTGATTTGGATGCCATGTTCCCCTTCCTTGATCAGCCCCAAGACGACATCCACCATAGCCATCCAATGGACATATCCGTTACCCAAAATTTTGATGAAGATGAATCCTTCGTGTTCAAGAGCATTGTTTTTGATAGCCGGAACAAAAGATTGATATTTGAGAAAAAAAATGTTAAAAATATCAAAGGCAAATCTTGTTCAGAGGTTGACATTGCCAACATGCGGCCATCCCAAATCTGTCAACTTCACACCGCGACCGGACAAGCACTTCATGATTCCATTGGACGCATCGAGACCCAGAATGCCAAACTGAAGGACCGAGTCAAGGAATTGGAAGACGTTTTTATTCCTATGCCATTTCTTGTCGATCCTTTGGCAATAACCATGCATGGCACCCCTGCACCCAATGTAAAAGCATCCTCCACCCTACTCACATCTTGTAAAGGACATGTGGAGAACAATATACAAAAAAGAATGGAACCGGTTACCCAGGCATGGAAAAGATCACAAACCATCGCTTCCCTTGGAACCAAGGCACATAGCTTGCTCGAGATTTTGCAAGCCGAATTAAAAGATGAAGAAAATTTCTTTTTAAAAACGGTTATCCATTTTGGCAAGATTGTCAACAATATGATAGAAACAAAAAGAAGAGAAGAAGATCTTCCATCCAAAAACCAGATCAACCAATAGAATGCATGTTGGAAACAAAAAGTAAAGAACCTGTGTCTCATTGTTCAGTCATGTGAACAATCCATAGCGAAGAAAGATAAATTATTCACTAAGATGTCAAATATAGACTTAGCAGGGAAAACCAACGACTTCCAAGACCCCCTCTTAATTGCAAACTCCTTGCCCTTAACCAGGCAAGAGTTCGATAAACAGGTTGCTATGTTGAATACCTTGTCTCTGGAAAAGTTTTACAGCATCCTTCAATTTGATCAAGCTCACGTCCATGAATGGCTAGTCAAATATGCAGTACAAAATGAGAAAATTCATCAGGCTCTCTGCAATCTTTATATCGACTTCCAAGAATTAGAAAATGAAGTTTTCAACATCAAAATCCAGAATGAGATCAATGTCGCCCCAATGAGAAGCTACATTGAAGAATGGGTTGAAAGACAGTTGAAACAAGCCGCCAACGAAAGACAACAGGCACTTCCCGGCATTCCAACAGCCGTGGAGAACATCCTTGAAACCGCAATCGTCGCCGACATCAATGAAACGACAGCCAAAGCGCACATATGTACCCTGACTGTAAGTTTAGTCATCGCATCTTTCTTTGTTTCTCAGCTCGGTTATTCCACTTTCTTAAATACAGATGTATAGGCAAACACTTATACATTTCCATTTATTTTCTTTTGCATCTATTGCACTCTATTTTCTTTCCACAATCTTGTTTTTTGTACATATTTGGTCTGCAGAAGCCCCAATCCCGGTCTACATGACAAACATATTGAAATTCTGGTTTATATGTAACATACCTTAATTTTTTGGTATATTTCAAAATTTGCAGTAGTATGTAATAAACTTTCATTTTTTAACATACTTGAAATAAAAAATGCATTTAAATTTTTATATGTTAGAGACTCTATTCTTATCTTTCTGCATTCGGTATAACAAACATTTGTTTTTTAATATGTTAGACTTTTATTTTTATCCTTCAGTATGGCAAATGCATCTACTCTTTTATATGTTACACACTTTTCTTTTTTTATATATTTCAAAATAAATAGCTTTCAACAATGCAAGTGTCATTTACATATACCCATGTTCACAAATGAATTTAATTTTTTATATTATTTATCTCCTATTAATTTTATGTCATCATATATTTTTATCTTTCACCACTCCATATGGAAAATGCATTTAAATTTCCAAATTTAATCTTGCACTGTCAACAAATTTTTTACTTTGTTATATACTTTCAAAAAAATTAGGTTTGCTATATACTTTCAAAAATTAGATGCCTTCATTTACTTTTGCCCTATCTTTCGTGATATACATTTTGCACAACATTTCCGTGATATACATTTTGCACCAAACACTTCGTTTCATTTACAATTCGACCCAATTTTCCACAATTTGCTTTCTAACCTCCTTGACAGGCACTGAACTGCCACGCAGCCTTGTTATAAAAATAATTGATATAGTGAGTATCAACCACCTTCATAATGTAATTGATTTGTGTCAACCACCTAAAACTAACTAAAAACTAATTAAATTCATTAGACCACATTGACATCCTCATGCTTCTTAATCCTATGGCCGTTGAGGATTTGAGAACTATTCTTTACCTCAACGTATTTCTTAGCTGGTCGAATATATTCTATTGCTGGTCGACTAGAAATCTTACCTGAACACAGTTTTCATCTTCACTGGACGTGTAATTGTTTGATGGGCATTTTAATGTTTGCATGGGCGACCATCTGCTTGTGGGGAAGATTCATTTGGTTGCTAGGTCGAACGCACATCACTCTGGGCATCTATATTATTTACTGGACAATTAAATAGTTTGTTGAATCGTTCAAAATCCTATCTGGGCGTATTCAACTCTTAAGAGCCATTCTTTGATTGTTGGCCATTCCCCAATCCGTTTTCTAGCCACCCACGACTTGGGTTTGTTGCCCAAACTTTGCATGTAATCTCTGATCCGAGAAGAAGCTCCATGCGCTTGCTTTCTGTTGTCCAACGTTCAGCAAAAACCCTATCTAGCGGAAAACAAACCCACGCATTCATTTTTGTTGCTCCAACTCTGGGCGTAAACCCTAGCTCGAGGGGGAAACCACATGATTGTTTTCTTTGTTGTCCAAACATCTCGGTGTGTGCTCTAGCCAGAGGAGAACCCCACGAGCCCACTGTTCATTCTCCAAGTGATGAGTGCGAATCCTAGCTCGAAAAGAAGACCCACGCATTCTTCCTTGCTGCCCAAACAATGAGTGTGCTCTCTGTCAATATTCCTAAGCGTGAACCCTAGCAAGAAGAGAGCCGACACTATGTTTCTTTGCTAGAAATGATACGTATTCCTTTCTCTGTACAATTGTAATGCCATGTGTATTCTATGACCATGCTCATGCTCTCAATCTAGTCACAAAGCGCCCGAGAAATCTTCCTTTGCTGTCAGTACTATTCTTTTGCTCCAGTCTACAATTGTAACGGTCTACACACTGTGTGGGCGTCCTCAAATAACGCTGGCAGATATCCTCTAACAACTCCATCGATCACGACCTATTCAGATGTTTTAGCATGGGCGAGACAGATAATAATGCTTCTGTGCAGGAGATGTGGCCATGTGGGACATCACAATAATGGTTTGAGTAAACTGGTGAAGGAGTTTTAGGGGATGGCTCCACCACCGTTCAATGAAGTCTAACTTATTGGACCACTAGATTTGCACATATTAAACGACATCATTATTATCGACTGACATCATTATTATTGACCAAGCACCCCGGTTAATTCATGGTAAATTTGGTTTTCGCTAAGAGTTATAATACATTTATAAAATAAAATGGAAAAGATTAGATATATGTGTTTTAACTTAAAAGTAATACTAGCACAGCCACATCATTGTGGCTGATGAACGCCGAAAGTTCTATTTAATTTATTAAACCTAATTTGAACATAAACCCTAATTAAATTTTAATTAAAAAACTCCTCTTGACTTTTCTTAACAGCAGAATTCCGAAATTTTGAAAAAATGGAAAGAGAAGGGTTACTAAGAGGCCGTGCACTTCCGGCTTCACTTCCATATCCTCCCAGTCCTGATAAATGGGAAGCATAACCAAGAGTTGGAGCACGTAAATTGTGAATGTGGAAGATAATTTGCAGGAGGAAATGCAGGCACACCAGAAGAAACGAGTGAACGTTGGTTCGTTGGTGAACCCTAATGGTTGTTATAAACATTTCGGGCAACTCAACTAAACTAAACCGTGCCCCTAAACACATATCTTATTCCTGAAACCTGTGGTAATTTAAATTGAACGCACAACTCAACTAAACGACTCGGTGCCCCTAATATGAAACCTGCTTGGTAATTTATGAGGTTGAATTTTTAAAAGCAGGCTTGCCCTATTATGAAACGTACCGCACAGTTCATACTTCATATGAAACGTGCCTTCCCCAAAATGAAGCGACGCGACGTGGGTATCAAGCCATATGCCACGGTTCACAATTTATAAACGAATTTTTTACAAATATGAAACCTGTGTGGTAATGAGCTTGAGATATATTATTTATTTATAAAACGAATGCATGCACCAATATGAAACGTGTGTACAGATTTGTGCAATGTTTCTTAATTATATAAATGTGGTTGGTATAGATATTAATCCTTCTTAATTATTTAAACGTGGCAATTATATATGTTTATAGTAATTTTATAATACGATTAGGTAAATGTAAAAAAGTAAACAGTTTGACGGATGCATTTATAAATGCAAGGAAGTTATCAACAATAAATCTGACTCATTGATTTTGGAGGACGACTAAGAATATGCCAGTATCTTCAATGCTTAACCATGAGATTAGAATTTAAGATTAAAAAATCATTAATTGTGCCCATCTCCAATAGATCACCTTTCGTAATTAAATTTTGAAAATAAAAAAATTAAAATATTTATATAATCAAATCATAATATTAAAAATTTTAAAATAAAATAAAAAACTAAAATATTTATATAATCAAATCATAATATTAAAATTTTAAAAATTAAAAAATTAAAATATTTATATAATGAAATCACCAAATAGTTTAATGATTTTGAAAATTGAAAAAATTAAAATATTTATACAATCAAATCACCAAATAGTTAGTGATTTTGAAAATTGAAAAAATCTCATTTTAGTTTAAGGTAAGAATCATAACCAATTTAAAGCATATAAGAATAAATATTAAAAATTTTGAAAATTAAAAAATTCAAATTATGTACAAATTAAATTATAAAATAATTTAATACCTTTTGGAAAATAAATCATTAATAACTTTGGAAAATAAACAATAGTAAGTTTCATTCTAACTTGTAAGATGCACAACCAGTGGCTTACAATTAATATGTAAAGATTACCAACAACACATAAACCATAATGTCAGCTATGTCATCTTCACGACCTGTATAGATTTGACATGTTTGCGACTCTCGATTCAATCAATATTCACAATGTGCGAACTTATCTTCCTACTTTTGAAATGTTGGAGCTGTTATCACTCCACTCCATTACCTTGGGTTCACTACAATCTAACGATGAATAGACCGGGGCCACCAACGGATCACCACTTGCGATACCAGTCTCCTCTGAAATTGAAATAGAAGCAATATTCTCATTGTTCATAGCCTCTTTGAGCTCTGCCACTACCTCACTCACGCTAGGTCTAGAAGACGGTTCAGACTGAACACATCTCATGGCCACCATGATAACGCGAGTGATGGATTTCATGTTGTAACTTCCGGCCAACCTCTTGTCTATGATTTCTGTTATTTTTCCAGCATTTTCATCCATCTCCATTATATACGGTGTCACCTGTAACTATGCCAATAATTGCTGTTAGCTATCTAGGAGAAAATGCACTACTAATTATATTTTAGATGATTGATGGTAAGATTCCTTACCCATCGGACGATGTTTAGTTCATGGACAGCTAATTTTAGGTCTATGGGTGGTCTACCGCAGATGATCTCTAGCAAAACAACTCCAAAACTATACACGTCACTCTTCTCAGTCAACATTTGAGTACTGTAATACCTGTGAAAGCGTTATCCCAAAAAAATTATAAGCTAATCAAGTACGATAGATATAAAAAATGAAATTGAATGTGCTCTTAATAATTACAAGAATTTGTTTAACATAAAGAATATTACAGTTCATCTGATATCAATAACATTGCAGAGAAAGAGCCATGTGTTATATACTCTGGATCGAGGTATCCTGCCGTTCCTTTCACCGCAGTGGTAACATGAGTAGCCTCTCCATCCATTGTCATCCTTGAAAGACCGAAATCAGCCAGTTTTCCATTCATATTGCTGTCTAAAAGTATGTTGGCGGTCTTGATGTCCCTGTGAATTATCTTTGGGGTGGAACCCACGTGCAGGTATTCGAGTCCTTCAAATAGAAATTGCAGGTAAATCACATGAGATATATGGTTACCGATGATTTGTCCTTTCTAAGAGTAGAAATCAACTGCTATTTTACTGTAATCAATACTTAAAACAACTAGCGTTTAGATCATAAAGAATACTACTGTACATCAAAGTAATTTAGAGGAGTTACCCTGCGCTGCATCTAAAGCTATTTTGAGCCTTCTTTTCCAATTTAGTTCGGAATGTTCTGCACTAGATCCTGTAAAAAAACATAAGTGTTGGTCACCTTGGGTATTATATCAACTGTAACAAACATATCTCTCGGCAATATAATTTACCATAAAGGTGGTCCTTTAGGGAGCCTCCTGACATGTGCTCGTAGATAAGCATAACTTCTCTAGTTTCGTTGCAGTAGCCCAGCAAAGAAACCAAATTCCTATGATTGATTCTAGAAAGAAGATCAACCTGTTCATCAAGTGAAACCATTGGCATGAATTTAACTATACACATAATGCTTATGAGAGCAGCCAAAACTGTTTATGGTTACACATTCTTGGATCTAAATTGAACCGTATTACATGGTAGTTTCTGAAAATTACCTCATTCAAGAACTCTTGAACTCCTTGCTGTGAGAACAACGAGAGCACTTTCACAGCTATGTTCTTTCCTTCAGGCAATTGACCAAAGAACACCGATCCAAACCCCCCTCGTCCTATCTCCCGATTAAAGGTTTGTGTCGCAGCTACCATTTCATCTAGAGTGAAGGCACGAGACTTTGTTGGATTTGGCACCATAACCATTGAGTAGTCTACAATCCATTCATGGGAGGTAAAGTTACTAATTGTAAAAGCACAATCAGTATAAGGTATTTTCATTTAGGTATCATATTATAATAATTCTAATATTGGTAGTATTTAGTGACCTTGGTAGAATAAACGTTTTGGTTCATTTTCCACCCCTCTACTTTCGGTGGCTACCATCTCTTCTTTTCTCCTGAATTTTTTGCGATGCACAACAATACCCACTATCAACGCTAAAGCGATGATTAGAGTTCCGCTGAGTGTTATTGCGAGCACAACCTTCACTTTATTATTGTTTGAATGCTTTGAATTCTGTCGAGTACATTCCCTTTTATTAATACGTAGTAGGTCGGGGTTTCCAGAGTAACTGCAACACACCAAAGAAACATTTTCCATCAACATGATGTAGTAAGATTAATTAGACTTTGAACTCGACTCACAATTATTATATGTGGCATTTCTATTTGAAAGAAAATCTAAACCTCAAAAACTTAAAACAGGTTTGAGTCAAACATAAGGTATATAAAATAGCGTATGATTACTTGAGTTTCAACGAACAATTGAGGAGAAGTTGGGCAGGAATTACACCGCTGAAATTATTGTTCTCTATATTCCTGTGACAATAAATTCAGAAACATTGTCGTATTGAATATATTAGTTAATCCCATTTAACTTTGAACGAGAACCAAGAAAGAAGAGGAGAGGAAGACGTACAACTCTTTAAGGTTTTTCAGTTCAGATAGCCACTCTGGAACACTACCGTTCAGATTGTTGTTTTGTAAATATCTGTATAATAACTAAAGTTAATTTTGGTTTTGTGAAAATACATACCATCAAGACTAAAAGTGTACTAAATGAAAATTTGTAAAGATGTACTAAATGAAAATTTTATGATGAAACGAAACTTACATTCTCTCCAACATGGTTAAATTGGAGAAATTTGGGAATGATCCAATCAAATGATTATTGTCTAGTGACCTGCTAATTTCAACATGAATGAATGAGTGGAACTTCTAATATAATTTATATTCCTTTCATTACTAGCACCATCAAATTTTATGTTTCCATATGGACACTTATAAACCGCTTATACATTTATGTACATGTTAAGAATATTAACATTCAACCATAGTGTATATCTAATTTCACTACAAAATTCGTAGTAACAGCAAGACATTTTCACACTATATAATAGCCATTGGTATTGTAACTTTTCACTAGACGATTTCTGTTAAGAATTACACATTAACTAATGCAGTCAACTGTACAATATCATTAGGCACCGATCCTGTAATATTCCATCCAGACAAATTTCTGGCAACAAAGAGTATTTCTGGCAACAAAGAGTATTATTAGGCAAAAAAGGTCGAAATCTTCTTACACATTAACTAATGCAGTCAAATGTACAATATCATTAGGCACCGATCCTGTAATATTCCATCCAGACAAATTTCTGGCAACAAAGAGTATTATTATCGTCAGCTCTTATAATTTCACCTCTAAATCTCGGCAGTTATATCAACTGTAAACAAATTAAAGAATTAAACTTACATTTCCGAAATTCTGATGCCTGAGGGGCTTTTATTACAGCCAATTCCTGTCCACTGGATCACATAGCAAGGATCGGATATCCAATATTTCATTTCAAAACTCCTTTTGATGGCGTTAAGAGCCTCAACTGCAGTTTGAGAACTACTCGGTTAGTCATTGAATGATCTGTAATATGAGTATGAGAAGTTTAGTCAGGGCACTTACTATCTTGTGAATATGTTGCCGGCTGCGTATCAATTAGCAAGTAATGCTCATAAGCGTTGATTATAGGACGATGAGCGGTGTTAGGGGCCTTCCGGAGAGTAAAGACTTCTAATTGATTGGAGAGGAATATCAGCTCTAGGGCAGAAAAATTTCGCGCGAGAGTAAATGTTTCGGACCGTGTTTCCTTATTTATAACGACGTAAAAAGATCTGGGTTCTGACATGTTCAGCGTCTCGAGCTCTGCAAAATACAACAGCAGTAATGATTTGCTCCCTTCGGACGATCCTAGAGGGAATTGAACGCCGTCCGAGTTGTTTACAACCCACGCCGTTTGCATGACAACAGTTGGAGGAAGATCTTTGGTATTGTTTGGTGAAATGAGCTCTCGAGAAGTTACAGTTCGAAATAAATTAAGATTACTAGAATCTAAAGTTTGATTTGATGTCCAGATGCGGTCGAATTTGTCTTGAGGATACCTGCTTAATTCACCATACAAAACTATTCAGCGAAATCATTCACAAAAAAATCACTACTACATCAAAATTGGCTCTCATATATCAAAATTCTTTTAGCCATATGGTATAGCTTTTTAGAGATATATCTTTCTATTACCATGGAAATATATAAATTTATAACGAATAGGAAAATGGATTACAATGAATACAAAGACCACTACCTTAGTAATTATGACACATTACTGACACTTAGATTTCCCTATGTAAAAATAAAAAGTTCAAAATGTTTACCTAACCATCGAATTTCCACCAATATCAAGCCTTATTTGTGAAAACAACAATGTTCCTGGCTTAGCCTGTGCATACATGTCATCTCGGAGGGGCCTCAACTCGATGCCACTGATAAAGGGATCATCGTGCTCGGAGGTTCTGATCAAGCAAACATACATCACTGTGCCTGAAGTAACCATGATTCTGTCATCATAGATTCCATTATCTGTGAGTGTTATGTTATACATAGCCAACATATCTACTGTCTCAAAAGAGTAAGTGAAGCTTGGCAACGTTTTGAATCCATTGTAATTGCCAATCAGAAACCAGAGTCTTAAGAGGTAAGAGACATTGGACGGCACGGGCAACTGATAGCAAGACTTGTTAAGAGGCTTTGGAAAGAAGCGTAGACTATGCAAAGGAGAACCTAAGGCATTGACATTCCCTATGTCTGCTGTATCACCGACGTCGATGTAATCAGTATCAGTAACCCATTTTATATTGTTTTCGTCGGTGCTAGTAGTATTCGCTCCGCAACTGATACTAAGAAATCCTGCACATCGCCAGAAAATAATTAATAAA